>CANYCX010611828.1:0-10965 GCA_948193385.1 Breynia disticha f. nivosa
AAGAAAATCGTAGGGTGCAAATGGGTGTTTACCCTGAAGTTTAAAGCAGACGGAAGTATAGAAAGGAGGAAGGCACGACTAGTTGCAAAAGGATTCACTCAGACCCGAGGCATTGACTATGAGGAGACCTTTGCTCCTGTGGCCAAAATTAACACGATTCGAATCTTATTGTCACTATCAGCAAGCCTAGACTGGCCGCTTCATCAACTAGATGTAAAGAACGCGTTCCTAAATGGCGATATGGAGGAGGAGGTATTCATGAATGTGCCTCCAGGATTTGAAGACAAGTATGGGAGAAACATGGTATGCCGGTTAGAAAAGTCCTTGTATGGACTCAAACAGTCCCCCAGGGCTTGGTTTGAGAGGTTTGGGAAAGTTGTGAAAGACTTGGAATATACAGAAAGCCAAGCTGATCACACTCTCTTTTACAAGAGATCCAGAGGAGGTAATTTGGCTATATTAATTGTATATGTGGATGACATTGTAATCACTGGCGATGACGCACGGGAAACCATCCACCTTAAAGGGAGATTGGCACGGGAATTTGAACTTAAGGACCTTGGCCCCTTGAAATATTTTCTGGGGATGGAGTTTGCAAGGTCAAAAGAAGGAATTTTCGTGAATCAGAGGAAATACATCCTAGATCTTCTAACTAAAACCAGAATGCTTGGCTGCAAGCCAGCTGACACGCCCGTAGAAGCAAACTTAAAGCTAGGGCCGGCTGTACCTGGGAAGATAATTGAAAGGGAGAAATAGCAAAGGCTAGTTGGAAGATTGATCTACTTGTCCCATACCAGACCAGACATAGCTTTTGCCGTGGGGCTTCTAAGTCAGTTCATGCATGCTCCTGGAGAAGAGCATTTTACAGCAGCATACAGAGTATTGAAATACCTAAAAGGTACACCAGGAAAAGGTTGATTATAAAATGGAGGAAAGAACTAGACATTGAAGTCTATACCGATGCTGATTGGGCAGGTGATAAGAACGACCGAAGATCAATTTCAGGTTATTGCACGTTTATAGGTGGAAATTTAGTAACTTGGCGCAGCAAAAAGCAGAGTGTGGTAGCAAGAAGTAGTGCAGAGGCAGAACTGAGAGCTCTGGCACTGGGTGTATGTGAAGCCATTTGGATCAAGAGGGTGTTAGATGAATTGAAGGTTCCTATGAAAACACCCATGAAGGTTTACTGCGACAATATGGCTGCAATCTCTATTGTTCACAACCCTGTAATGCACGACAGGACTAAACACATAGAAATTGACAAGCACTTCATCAAAGAGAAGATAAATTCAGGAGTTATCTGTGTACCCTATGTTCCTACGTCACAACAAACAACTGACATACTTACTAAAGGACTCCTACAAGATAAGTTCAACACTCTAACCAACAAGCTAACAATGGAGGACATTTTCAACTTGAGAGAGTATGTGGAAAGTAGAGTGTGAATATGTTAGATTGTTTCCTTAGATGTATATTACCATAGCTGTATCAATTAGAGGTGTAAATCAGTAGACAAATCCCTAGAAATTAGCTATAGCAATTATGACAATATGTGTATATAAAGGTGTATACCCGTAATGAAGAGAATAAGTTCTTCTCCATATTTTCATCTGCAACTTCATGATATCTCACTAAAAAGTGTAATGTTGGCCATTTATCAGTTATATCATCAACATTGTTTACATTATTGCAAATTTGCAAGTTTTTGAACCCATACATGATTTAAGTTAAAATAAAATAATCCAAAAAACTATCCTTTCAAAGACAGTTATAAAAATTAATATCATCTCACAAACTGTCTTCAAGCCTTCGAAAAATTGGTAGCAGAGAGAAAAGGGAACTAAAAATAATCAAAATTAGAATTAGCCTTTCAAGGAATGCAGAAGACAACGTTGACCTGATAACCCAAAACTATTAAAGTACTGAAAACTACAATAAAGATGCAATAAAAGTATATTCTACATTAAAAGTTACGCTACTTAAGAGCATTTCATCCAAAAATTATGTTAAAAGCAGAGTAGGTGCTTATTCCAACAATTTAAAAACATTAGATCGACATGTTAAAAAAAGGTGAACGAAAATAGAGACAACGATAACAATTACATAACTAAATTTCTGGGAATAATATGAGCCATTCATTGCAGTAGAACTAGCCAGCAATAGATCAACTCTAATGTAAATTAACAATAAATACTTTTTTTCAAACAAAAAAATTGAACCATCCATACCAACCTCAAAAGCTCTCCAACAGCGAGTAAAGAGCCATGTATACTGTGAACAGGAGCATTTCTACCTAATCCATCCTGTGTAGCCTCAAACATGCGATAATACCTGAGAAAAAATAAAGATTGCATTTCATATAAATATGGTCAAACTATGAACTTGTTGTATGCATAAGATAAGTACAAGAAAAATAAGTGACTGGTTATCTTGAACCATGTCATGTTCATCTCAACCATGAGCAACAGGAATGTAGCAAATCATGGTACAGGATAAGAGAAAGGTTCAGGCCATGACACTTGGCTTTGATTATGCGCTACAAGTGGAGGAAATTTGTCATTTTTCAGATCTGGGATAAAGTGACTGATGCTATTGTTGGTAAGTTTTAAAATGCTGGAAAAATTTAATAGCAGAATGAAGCAACTTTTTTCCCACTGCAGTATTTATCAACATATTTAATATTGCGGTTTTACACATACAATTTAAATGATAATGAAGATAAAATTTATAGGATAAACAATTTAAATGATAAGTACATAATTCATATGTTCCACTAACCATTGCACACGCCATCGTGTTTCTCGCTTTTCAATAACGCGAAGACAAGCACGCAATGCGTCTACAGCTCGCTCTCTAACTTCACATTTTGGATGCCTCAATGCTATCCAGATTGCATCGACAAACTCAGGCACATGGACATTAAATACTGTGGAAGCATTTTCAGCCATTTCCTACCATAACCAAGTTCAAAACACATGCAGCATGAACAACTACATAAAACGAAATGGACTTTGTTCACTGTACAAGTTTAACTTTTAAATCGTTCTTCATTCTACAATATACTTACTTTCAAGATTGAGACAGCAGCAAATAGCCGATATTCAGCTTTGTCAGTACGAAGCCAATCCAGAGCCATTTTAACCTAACATTAAATGATGACAGCTTAGACAGCTGTTTGTGATCACAAGTTCACAACAATATGAATCAAATAAAAAGCATAACTGACCTGAAATTCCACTTCATCTGCAGTCTTTGCCCCACCAGCCCTAGCCAAATGTCCAAACACTCTACTAGCAAGAGTCAAAACATCACTATCCCTCTTTACCTCAAAAACACTCCTCATATAAAATGAAAACTTGGACACTTTTGATGCATTTTCACCAAGCTCCACATCTATCAACTCATCAATAGCTCTTAACGCCCCCAAATTCTCACCCACGTCATTACTCTCCAACAGACTTGATATCCGCTCATATAACTGATCCATAAACCGCGAAAATGCCTCTCCGCCAAGATCCCGTGCTTGCTCCTCCAAATGCTTTCTTAAAGCCAAACCAGTCCCCTCCTATATAAATTAGAAACAGCCATGTAACCACATAAACAAATGTAGCAAATTTATGCTCAACAAAATCAGCTACCTGTAACAAATAACATAATCGACTCATGATAACACATTGCCATTATAAAACACCGCAAACATAGTCCTCAGTAGCTAAATGCAAAATCCGCCATACAAACACACATTCCAGAAATACTTAATTTCACTAAAATTAGCTCGCACATATCGCCATTATAAAACACTGAAAACATACTAACATATTCATGAGTAGCTAAATGCAAAACCCATTATACAAACGCACAGTCCAGAAATACTTCATTTCACCAAAATTAGCTCGTCGACCCCAATAATTCACACATTAAGAATATCATCAGCTTCAAAGAAGCTAACAACAAGATTAACGCAATCAACATAAATCAAAATCAAAGCATAATTAACTTCATCACCAACATGTATTTCTAGAAAACACTAAATCGCACCAATCACTAAACCAACAAAACAGGAGCAACTACGAAATGCAAATTAAGCTAAAAAGAAAAAGAAAACCAACAAAATCAAATCTGTTGAGTAAGAAAATGAACCTTCGGGTTGGCACGTGTGCAGAGGTCAGAGAGGATACGATTAAGAGTATCAAAGCTTCCTCCAGTGGGCCCGGCCGAAAGGGGAGAGAGGAAGCGGAGAGACTGTGAAGAGGAGGCCATGGAGTAAATGGAGTAAATGGAAACCCTAAGGGGAAATTGAGGGTGTTATGGTGTTGAGGACTGGAGTGAGAGGTGTGTGTGTTAGTTAAGATTGGAGTGGAAAACAGAGACGGAAGGACGTAGATGAATTTGGTGATGTGTTGTGGTGTGTCTGGTGAAATTCAGGAGGAGCACTAAGCTCTGTATTCCATTCATACTACACTTGTGCTTCACACACTTCGGTTTGGCTCAGTGGAACCACCCAAACCATAGTTCGGTTTCGTCGGTTGGAGGATGAACCAATACGACGTAGTGTCTAGGTGTTTCAATGGTATTGAAATGATGAGTTCACCAAATCCAACGTGGATTTCTGAAAAGCATCTTATTTTTAGTAGTTATTTCCACCTTTATGGAATAAAATCATAAACCATTTTGAAACTTAACTAAACAATGTTTGTAGCCCTAGAGGAATGTAAACGGGTCGGGTATTTGTGTAAATTGTGCTATCTGAACTCGAATTTAAATCCATTTAGTAAAACTAATATTTGTACCCGTTTTGGACCTGTTTATACATTACTCAGGTTAGTCTCAAATCTGTTTAAAATTACTTGTGGTTACTCGTACCCATTTAAATACCCGATTATATTATTTAATTATTCAAAAATGTACAAAAATATAAAATATTTTGTTAACTAAAATGGATTAATAAAAATAAATATTATATCAATTATTTAATTTATGTAAAATCTTCATATTTAACTATAAATTATAATATTTAATATACTTTAAGGGTTTATTAAGATCGGGTACCCACTACCCGTACTGTTTATATAAGTGGGTTCCAGTTTAGGGTACCCGAAGGGGTAAACTCGAACCCGCAACGGGTATTGATTCTAACCTGTACTTGTCCTAAACCCGTTTATATTGAATTTTGATAGTGATAAACGAGTTGGGTACCTCGCCCCTAATATATCCTTATAATGTATATTTATCAATAAATATTAAGCATGTATAATTGTATATAATAATATGAGCATTTTATCTGTTCAAATAAAAAAAATTCATAATTTAACCAATTTTATAAAATAAAAATACAACACACATCAAATAAAACATAGTCGCGTATGGTAGAGTTGTCACGGACTACCATATATATTGTAAATGTGTGTTAAATAATGCAAAGCTCCCAAATTTTAATCTTTGAAAGATATGGTTATGTATGAACTTGGCAAGAGTGAGGAATTTCAGGATGAAACAATAATGTGAAGAAATTTTGAGAGATGTAATTATCAGACATTTTAGGCTCAATAATGTGCATTACCTATGTCGATAACATATGCTGACCATCACGTTGATGAACCCAGATCTGTTCCATCGATAACGTACGTTAAAGGGGTATAATGTATGGCTGCCTTGACCCCTTGATAATATAGGTTGAGAGAAATAATGTATGTTACTTGTGTTCGATAATGTACGTTAATGGTATATAACATACGTTACGACTCACTTTATTACGCGGCAATGTCTATTAAAAGCAAGTTCCACTTTTTAACACTCCACAAAAACACAACCAGTTTCCCTAGCACCCAAGCAAATACAACCCAACCCCCAAAACGTCTCTCAAACGATTGGAAATAATTTCCCCACCCTTTTTCACAACAACACTAAAACTCCGTCACGAGTTGTCTAGGTTTGTGGAAAAACGTCACTCAAGGTAAAAGCTCTAACTTGTTAAGTGTTAGGTGTAAGAAAAATGAGAAAAATAGAAAAGGAGTGTGAGTTTTGATATTGTCACTGTGTTTTAATTAAGTATATGTGCATATGATAGTGGAAAGAAAATGGGTTTAAGGTTTGTGTGAGCATAAAGAATAAAGGCAGTTTTTCTATGAGAAAGAGAGATAAAGTGAGAGTGTAGGGAAAGGGGGCTGTGGATGATTGAAAAGAGTTAGGATGAGTTAGGAAAATATAAAAAGTTAAAGACATGATGTGGTCAAGAAAAGAGGATGTAAATGGGTCATACAAGTGGATTCAAGGGGTAAATGTGAAAAGTTTGGAAGGAAGGAACCTGGTGTGAGCGTTATAAAACTCGTAGAATTACGTAAAAGGGGGTTGGGTAATAAAAGAAATAAACTTGACATTTAAAAGATAAAAATGAATGACTTTTATTGTATATAGTTATTTATGAAATGGAATGTTAATGTTTTTAGGAGTTAGGGACGAGGAAGAGTTGGAGCGATTGCCGGAGGGACATGCCTAGCTCAGTTTTGAGGTAAGTGTAAATCTCAACACTTACTAACCATTTAACACCTCTTGCATGGTTAACTTTATTCGATTTTAACTGTGTGTACGAATATATATTGAGTGTTAAATGTAAATGGCAAGTGTGTGTTGCTTGGATGGATGCGTTTGAAAAACTTTATGTTGATGAAACTACATGTTAAGTGATATGTTTGTTTGATAATTGAGTTGAACTGATCTATGTGATTATGAGAACATAAATGGAAAACATATTTTAGACCCTTGTTTTATTGGAAAACATTTGTAATCCATGTTTTGGTTTGACCTTGCTTACTTTTGTAAATGTTTTTATGACAGCTTTTGACTTCTACATATATGTTATGTATATGCATTTCATATAGATGGTCTCTCTTGACTCTTAAGTTTATTTTTAATTGGTTATTTGGATTATTCTTTGATCTCAAAAAAATTCTATGCAAACATCCAAACAACCAAGGTTACAGGTGAGTACACGTAGTGGCACGTAAGTACACAGTTTCGTGGCCACCACGGTTTAGTGTCAACATGGCTCCAAAATTTCACACTTAAAACCCCCACAATTTAGTAATCAAATGGTCGTTATTTTGCGACTACGTCTAAAACAACAAAATTTTTTAAATTAATGTATGTTGTAACGCCATTTTATCTACTACGTGATTGTTATTTTGAACAACCATGTGGTTGCTAATTGATTTTTGTGGTTTAGTGACCACATGGATGTTAATTAGTGACCATTTTGCTTTGGTCATTAAACTCGCAAAGGCTTGTGGTGCACACATAACACACCTATGAATTAAATTGCAAATCCATTTTAGACTTAATGAAGGTCTTAGTTTAACTGTGTAGGAAAAAATATTGGCTGAAGTTCTTAGAAGTCGTTCTTTCTATGAGTTTAGCATGTTATGGAAATAAACAATTACCTTTATGTGGGCCCTATAGTGGACAAACTTGCTTGCAATAGCTTATGCTTCTTTCTTTTAATAAGTGTTGGTATGTTTTTGCAAATTAATTATCCTTAACCAAAGTTATTAGCAGAAAATATAATCCTCTCTTGTGTAATTACTGACATTTTAATGACTTCAATAACACCACAAATCTAGACATATTTAAGTATGTAACTTTTCATAAAACATGTTATATTATTGTTGGATGTAGTTAAGAATCTTTGAACTCGCAATCTTTAACTTGTGAAGGTGATTCTTTCGTTTTGAGAAACATGTTAGTGAATAAAGAACCATAAGAAACAAATAAAATGTCAGTCCATTAGTTAAATATGGTAAGACCTATTGAATTACCACTTACAATGAATAACGACTTTTTGTAATTCATTCATATGACATGTCCTTAGGGATGATAATTGAAGTCAGAACCTGCGAAGTACCTGTTTCCTATCCTCGTTTAGACCGGAGAATCCCAGTTTAATCGGACATGAGGATAGGGATCAGGATTCTCCGATTGAAAAAATCAGAGACAGGGTTGATATCCTCTCTATCCTTGCGGGGAATCCCCGTCCTCTTTGGATAACACTCGTACTCATACTAGTTAATATATATTAATTATATATTTATATTTCATAAATGTTGTTATTATTATATATATAATTATTATTTTTTGAAAACAAATATTGTATCTGACCTGACCTTACCACAATAAAGGTGGCGGCTATACATTCGGGTAGATTAAAAAAGTCAAATGATCGAATACGTTGTCGCTTAAACTAAAGGTAATGATGAACAAGCCTTTGTTACCGTTAGATTTTTATGTTCTTTTTAGAAATTTTCTTTTACTCTTAGTCGAGGGTTGGAGTTTGGTTTTGGGTGACGATGCATAACAACCAATAGTGTTTAGGACAAGGCGCATCTTTCTCTGCATTTTTATACTATAAATTTTCTTTTTTATTTATATATTTTTTCAAAAAAAATAATTTTTAGTATGAAAGCGAGTACAAAGATCCCTGATATTTATTAGAGACGGAGATAGTATCCAAAATACGATCCTCAACAAGGTCGAGACGAGGAGGGTATGGATTTGAGGTTCTAGGTACGGGGACGAGGGAAGGGTATCCAAAGATCTCTGTCCCCATTGTCAACTTTACCTATCTTATTGAATTATAATACAAGAACTAGTAAGTTAAAAATATACAAATTTGTTTAAATCAAACACTTCCATATATACATATCTATAACTTTTTAGATAGAGAAATGCATATCTATAACTACACGTAATCCTATTTATGCTTTACATAAATCAATATTGTTATAGTTACATAAATATAATTCTAAAAATATTAACTTAATGTTAAACTATCTAGGAAATCAAAACATGTTTATTAATGTTAACCTACAGAAGTATTACCATAAATATAATTCTAAAAACTATATCTGAATGTTCATCTCATATACAAAAAATATTTATACAAGTGATTATTCTCTCTATGACATGAAGTCGAATTATTATGTAATAGTCATGATAGAAATATTAAGTGAAAATGCTTAGCAACTTTTCCAAAACTTAAAATTGACAATAAGTCATCTAAAAACAATCTCTCAAATACCAATTTGAAAAATCATGCTTCAATGTCAAACATATTACTTAAAACCAAAAGTAGTAATTACCTGTATAATATATAAAAACAAAAGTGGAACAAATCTATTACAAGAAATAAAATAAAAATTGAAAAACCAATGGTCATGAAAAAAAAAACAATTTCTACTATATAACATATGTATCTAATGAGAATATTTTTTAAGATGTGGAGTGATTTTTAGGCTATATATACTATATAACACATAATCTAAGGAAAATATTTTCTCTTTATAAGTACCTTTGTTTAAAAAAAATATGATTCACCATTATTTCATAAAATGTCTTTTTTCGTTGTGAGAAAAAAAATCCTAAAATGTGAATATGCTCATAATACCTTTCTAAACAACACCTCATAAGGAAACTTGCCGCTCAAAACATTTGATGGTGTACAATTTATTTGATAACCAGCAGTGAAAACACAATCCCTACAAAAGGCAATCAGAAACTATGCTTGAAGCCGGAGTGCTCTTGCAATCTTGAGGATATGTTGATGTTTCCTTTCAACACGTCCATTATGTATCAGTGTATCAACATATGAAGTCCGGTTGACGATCCTTTGTTTTGTAAAATACTACTCCAACTGAACATACTTTGTCATTGCTAAACTTGTTCACGTTCTAGCCAAATTGTCGTTTCACCATATCAAAGAAAGTGAACATTGTTTGGTCCACTTATCTTCATGCAACAATTATATTAACACTAATCAATACAAATTATGAAAAAAAAAGTAAAAAAAAAATATGAGACAACATATACGAACTCAATCTATAAGGTCCCCACAAATCATAATGAACCAAATAAAAAATTTCATCTATTTTACTATCACTTGAATAAAAAATTATCTAGTGTGTTTTGCTCTAAAACAAATATCACATGTCCTACTACATTGTTCTCTACTATCTGAACCAATACAAGGCAATAAATTCACTATTTTTCAAATGGATGACCCATTCTCTTGTGCCATAACGCAAACCCAATTTCACGATTTGCAGTGCTTGCTCTGAATGTTTGTGTCATCTTCAAACAGTAAAGTCCTTCTCGTTGTTCACCAATTCCAATCACCTTTCTCAAAACTCAGTCTTACACCACACAAGATTTATCAATGAACCATATTTCACAATCTGAATCACAAAACATATGACATCCAAATTCATTTTACAATTTTGTACCAATTAATAATAATTAATAAAAATCAATATAAAATTTTCATTGTGACCCTCAAAAATTAAATTTCATTTTCCATTTAATTAACAATATTATAGAATAATTATAAAATAATGATAAAATCAGAGTTAAATCACATATAGATTAGAGGAGATACAATTTTTCATGAAAACATACTCGGGCCCCAAATCAAAATCAACCATATAAAACATAATCCAAGTTTAGAAATTTCAGCGGAAGCAAATAAAACGTTTGAAAATAAATCCAAACACACTTATTACAAATTTCAATAAGTTCAAATCCTCAATTTGAAAATAGTACACAAATGATAATGGAGCTCCACCTCTGACGTCAGCAAGTCTGGTACAAGATCACTGTAAACTCTGGTCCACTGGCAAACTCTCAACGACCTGCACATTTTAAAACAAACTGTCCTAGTGAGCGAGAAAGCTCAGTAAGTGGCGCAGGGAAATCTATATTCCTTAGGGAATATGATTCTCCTCTAACCTACTATCTACTCATTTTATCACATTCATCTCATAAAGGTTTTAAGTACATAAAGCTAAAGTTCATTATCTTCGGTTTCATCATAAGTATTATTTACAGTCGTATTCATATCTTATCAATTATGTAATAATTTATGTATTATGTATGAATGCGACTCCAATGCAAATGCAAATCACATGCAAATGCTTGCCC
>CANYCX010611895.1:0-16854 GCA_948193385.1 Breynia disticha f. nivosa
GGCATCATAGAATCCAGCTGGAAACTGACTCTGCATTAGCAATATCAATTCTTCACAATACATCTGCATGGAAAGGTAGAAACCAGGCACTAGTGTGGGAAATCCAAACTCTTCTCACTTGTTACACGGAGATTAAATGCTTCCACGTTTTGCGAGAATCGAACTTTGTTGCTCACTGGCTCGCTCGAGACGGCCTTGCTCATAAAGACCTCTTGTTTAGGGAATTAGCTGAAGTCCCTTCTCCTTTGTTGAATTTATTGTATCTTGATAGAATAGGTGTAGGTATGTCTGATTTGGACATTGGAAACTCTTATGTAAGGCTGTTCAGGCCACTGATTCCTTCTTAAATACACCCTCTTTAAAAAAAAAAAAATTAGTTGAAACCAATTAACCCTTAAATTAAATAAAAAATAAAGAATATGTGTGTGTGTGTTGGGGTGAAGACATCAATGATTTGCTTTGCTTTGAAAATAGAGAAGAAAGCAGTCAAAGTTTGCAGCAAAGGTATGAAATTCCAAAACGTCAAACGCAGCTTATAAGCTTCATTTCATCAGCAGCTTCACATCATCTTTTTGCCACACAATATTGAATTTTTAACATGTTATCCCAACTACCCACTTCATCTTATCACTAACTACAAACCAAGGAGGTGTGGCTCAACTGGTACAGTCGAGGATCTCATATCTCTTCCCAACCTTGCAACCTGGGGTCGAATCTGTCCGACGACACTTTACTGGTTGGCTACCGTCTTGGGCTTTCTTGGTGGTCCCACGTCCGGAAGGAGATCCCTTCCCGCTCAGTGTGGTTTCGCGGCGCAAGGCCGCCCGCTGAGTTGACCTTCATGCAGGCCCTTCTGGCAGCTCCGTCTGCTGAGTGGATCCTCTGCCTACGAATTAGTCGCGGTCAATGTGTCGAGGATACCGAAAGGTTCAGACAACAAAAAAACATACCCTATAGGCTCTTCGTTTCTTATTTGTTTTACCGATCAAACTGATGAAAAAATATTACTAATTCAGTGTTAGTATCATTCCCTTCTTCCTTCATTATTCCTTTGAAACCATGCAGCTAACCTTCTGGCAATTTCATGTTGATTATTATACTTAATTCATAAGGTCTCATTATTTAGGTACATATAGTCACGGAGATAGAGATGGAGGAGAAAACCGTCACTTTTTTTTATCGTGTTCATTCTGTAATATCGCTTTTTTACCTTTTTTTAATATAGTATCATTATTTTTGTCGTGTTTCATTCTGTAATATTCCTTTTTTATTATTTTTTAATATAGTATCATTATTCTTGTCGTGTTTTCTCTTTTAATTCGCGCCTTTCTGTTTCCTTGTAAAATTTTTTGAATTCGTTTTTCAGCGAGAGCCACGTAGGACAACCTAACAAAACGAAAACGATTTGAATATAATTGAAAAAAAAAAAGAAAAAGGAAAAGGAAAAAAGAGCTTTAGCTTGTAAAAATGAAGGATCGGTTCAGAGTGGTGAAATGAGATGTGTATTACAATACAAATTTTGGGAAAGTCGAGACTTGAGAAGGAAGATTGGGGGGAAGTTCAACTTTGGACCACACCACTACTGCCTCCTTAGCTATAGAAAGAATCCCAATACGACTTTCTTTAAGCCATAATACGCATAGAAGTTATCAAACCAGATGGAGAAGGAAGAGGGTTTTCTCTTCAAAATCTACTTGCGCTGCGCACATACTCATTTCACTTTATAACTATGTGAATTATACCCGAATCTCTCGGGGGCTGCTTTTAGGACTCCGACATTTTCGACCCGACTCGATGACTTGTCTTAATAGAATTGTAACTTAAAAAATCCATTGATTTTGATCTTTTTCGTCCTGTAATTTTTCTTAACGAATAGTTCTGAAAGTAATTTCTACCCCGAGAATATCGAGCCTAATAATTGGTATTTGTCATCTCTCACTTGGAATAACACTATACTCTAGAATGGTAGGAATCTGTGATAGAAGATGATACAAAATAGAAGAGAGAGGCAACAGTTAAGAAAGCTCTTGATAAGATAGAGAAAGAATCTGATATTATGAGGTAAAAATCCACGTATGGCATCAGGAGTGTTTATATAGCATGTACACCTCCAACATACGAATACGTATGGGCTGCGTATATATGTACTCCGTATCATCATCTGCCACGTGTAAAAATACAATATAACCGACCGTATATGTCTACATATACCTCTCGCCCTGTTGGGAGAATTAGGCGCTACTTCCTCCGTTCTACAATATTTGTCGTTTAAGGTTTTGCACACGGATTAATAATGCATTTAATATGTCTTAAATTTGTGTCGACTTAACTATTATACCGCTTGACATGGGAAATCATAAGAACAACTAAATTAAATTTGTATTGTAAATATAAAACTAATAAATCTTGAAAAAAATTCTTAAATGTTGCATTGATAATACAAAACGATATGTAATGAGAAAAAACTAATTTTTCTAAAGAAACGTATATTGGACGGAGGGAGCATGAAGTTTGCATAATTAGGTTTGACTGTCTTCAACTATTAAAGGAACTAGTTCTCATCAAAAAACTCAAAATCAAAAGGTGTCAATTGTTGTTCCAACTTTTGTTACGCTTGAAATTGGTATTCTTATTTTTTCATGTCATTTTATTTCTTCTCACCAAAATTCATTTATAAATATACAATTATAATATAGCATAAATACCGTAACTCTAATTTTTCATATTATTTATATCACGAGCGATGAAATGTGACATATTTATGACACATTTAACATGAATTATTTTTTCCACCAACACAAGAACTCTTTATTTAAATGTAGATAGTATAAGCAACAAAATCACAACATCCAACACAACATTGTATTTGATGTTAAAAGATACAAAAGAAACTAAAATCATGCATCTTGAAAGATGAGAGATCAAAAAATAAAAGGTGGAATGCAAAGGAATAAATCCGATAGACAAAAGATGGAAGCTCTAAAGTTAGAAGCTACCATTTTTACTTTAACCCTTTTACTTCAACTTGATAGGGTGGCACAAATACAACACATCTTAGGATTCACTCGATCGGGCTAAGTGAGGAAAGAATATTGTATTTTTCAAAAAGTGTACAATTATGTCTTGTTTGGTTGTATTTTTGAGTTCATCTTATTGGAAATTCAAATTCTTTACTTTTTCTTATTTAAGTGAAATTATTTATCGAGCAAAACCTAAGTTGAATTTTTCTAGAGAAATTGAACGACTTTCACTATTGTATCCATAAAGTCATTTCATAAAATATCTAATTGGTTATTAATGAGAACAATTGTATAAATATCAATATTAATTCATAAAAAAATCAATAAATATCGTGTACTTCTCGAGAATTATAATTTGAAACAAGCAACATCTATTACTTTCTGAAAAATTAATTATCATAAAATATAACTTTCCGAGAAATAAACATCCTAAAAAGCCTAATAATTTGAAGATCTTCACTACCCAAAAATACAAATTACGATAAAACACGACGTGACAAAACACGCTCTTTTATTCTTACTTGCACTAACAAACTCACTATATGTTTGCTTCATTTCTTTCCTCTCACTCCATTCTCAAATTACATACACAAACTTGCTCATTTTTTAAATTATTTTAATAATATAATATAATATAATATAAAAACTTTTTTTACATATATATTTGTTATTTTAGTCGGAATTTATTACCCACTCTCACTAATAATCGCCTCAAACCATGCTCTTCCTTCTCTTCCTTCATTAACGGTTTACTTCATCACTTCCTTTCCTACGCATATTGCCCATTTCTCTTTCTCTGTGTTTCTAAAGATCTTAAAGTTTCAATCTTTATTCATATTTACATATACCATTTTGGTTTTTCATTGTAAGTGTATTGCTTGTCTTATTTTCTCGGTATTTATGTATGTGTATTAATGCAGTGTTATCTCTGATCTGGGTTTTGTTTTTTTTTTAATGTAAAGATTTGTGCTTTGTGCAGGAACTGTAGTCATGTTGACGTGTATAACTTGTTCAAAGCAACTCAACAATGGATCTCTGCAACAAAGAGATGAAGATGATTATGCTACTGAAACTCCGAGGACTAAACAAGCTCTCAAAGCTTTAACTTCACAAGTATTATTCATTTTCTTTTTTTTTTGCATTTGCATTCGTTGGTTATGTTTGTAATGTTTTGTTCTTGTGTATCTTTGTTTGTTTCATGAGAAAATGCCGGAAAATAAAAGGAATCTGAGTGTTTTTTGCTTTTCATTTTGGTATAAAGCATTATGAGATGAAAAGAAAGATGAGTTGTGCTTTGTTTTTGATTTCATGAACTGGATTCAAATGAGTTGGAACTCCTAGTTAATGATATATACTTTTGAAACCTTATTGTTCTTTTTGTTCTTTTCTTCTTGTCCATTTTTTTCACAAGCAAACAAAGCATAGTGACAAAATTATGAAGTTGGCTTGTAAAGAGAAAAGATGAAAAAGCTTTTTTGGTGATAATTTCATATATGCACCAACTTGTCAAGAATATAAGTTGTTTGCAGTTTTATTGGCGAATTTTGCAAAATAAATAAAAGAAACTAAACTAGAATTGAATTTCTCTTAAACATTCTTACAATTTGGCTCGACTTTTGTCTAATTTTGAGTTTTTTTAAATAATTAATTTGTATTTTGTTTCCTAATTCTTGCAAAATCATGGAGGTTGTTCTGTTTTTCAGATAAAGGACATGGCTATAAAGGCATCAGGGGCATACAAAAACTGCAAACCATGTTCCAGGTCGTCAAATAATAACCATAATGGTAACTATGCTGATTCTGATGCTGCCTCAGAGTCAGCAAGGTTCCACTACTCATATAGAAGAACAGCCAGTTCCAATTCCACCCCAAGAATGTGGGGAAAAGAAATGGAGGCAAGAATGAAAGGGCTATCAAGTGGCGAAGGGACTCCTGCATCGATTAGTGGGAGGACAGACTCCGTCGTTTTTATGGAGGAAGATGAACCCAAGGAGTGGGTAGCACAAGTAGAACCTGGTGTGCTTATTACATTTGTCTCATTGCCTCAGGGTGGTAATGATCTTAAGAGGATACAGTTCAGGTATAATAACTTCTATATCTGTCTGTTTATCTAAATATGCTTTTTCTGATTTTATTTTTCATTAGTGTGATCTCTTGCTTTTAGCTGTGGAACTTAAAGTGATAACTGGACTGCTGTCTTCAGCCTTTCCCGCTGTAGTTCGTACTATTCTTGATGTCAAAAGGCCTTGTTTTGTTTGTTTTGAACTGGTCCATCCTGTGATTGTTCTTGATATTTTTGTTGGTTTCTGATATGATGTGAGAGTTATCTTTCTGTTTTTACTTGGTAAAATTTCTCCGCGGAGTTGATGGTGACGTTAGTTGAACGTTTTGATATATTGTCCTTACCATGTGAGATGTTGGTCTACTCTGCATATGGGTTTGCATCTGAATAAGATAGTGAATCTATTCTTTGATGCCCCCCCAAATGACTTTTCATTTAAGTATATGGTTGAAAGTTCTTCATTGAAAAAATTTCTCCTCTTCTGCATTCACCTTGACCATGGTGTATCATACTTGCAAAACTTTCTTATCTTCTGCAATCGTGTCGTGATCGCATTAAAATCTAGAGAACTGGTGTGGTCAGTGGATCTGTTGTGGTTGCAGCTTAAAATTCTGGTGGGTAAGTGGTTATGATTACTTTATTCATGCATTAAATTCACAACTAAGAGTTTTATTGCCTTTTGAAAGTGACTATCCACACTGCTTTTCTGAGTCAAGTTTATTGCACTGTGAAAGCATCCAGCATTTGCTTGTCAACTAGCAAGCATCTATTCTCCCTTCAACCCGAAGATTTAGTACTTTACCTGTATTCATTTTGAAATGCCCTTTCTTGCCCTTGACCATAGAAAGATAATGGCAGAATCGTAAAATAATCGTGGGAATTCGGATTGAGTACGAGTATTTGTCAAAAACCTAGCTTGTGAAATCTCTAAATGGTCATCCCGGTAGGTCAGTTGCCTACTACTATTAGTGATGTCAGTGGTGAAAGATTTTTTTTACTCCTAGCTGTTGCTCAAGTAGTTCTGTTAAGAAGGGAAATACAGATTCTTCTCATACCAGTTAGCTTCTTTAAGGGATGAACTTGCTATTACTTTGACAGTTCAAAGTTTTAGCATCATTGTATAATGAACTATTTTCCTCCCATATGTATGCGAAA
Organism: Breynia disticha f. nivosa; assembly: GCA_948193385.1. Taxonomy (NCBI): domain Eukaryota; kingdom Viridiplantae; phylum Streptophyta; class Magnoliopsida; order Malpighiales; family Phyllanthaceae; genus Breynia; species Breynia disticha. The sequence goes on from CANYCX010611895.1 coordinate 6,238, forward strand.
CATCTTGTGTCCATTCAGAACGATAGGGAGGATTCTTATAAACGATAAAAGTTTTAGCTCGTTAATGCCCTTTGTTATTGAAGCCTTGATTTTATATAATGGTTGCGGTTTAAGAAATATGTAAAATGGATAAATATTAGTTGTGTAATCTGACTTATAACTTAGCATGATTGTTTGGAAATTGTTTTTCGCCTTTTGGTGTATGAGTGATCTTGCAGAAATTAAAAGGTAGGTTGGCATGAATGATGAAAATTATGATCTTAGTTTTGGTCCCCTGGATATCATGTAAACAAAAAAACATATAGATTTTGGATATCATGTAATCTTCTGAAACTTTTTTCCCCATTGTTTGAAGTTTTGATTAGCTTGTAATGTTCTTGGGTTATGATGCTGCTGTTCTTCTACATTGTTGATGTGAAAATGTGTTGCCTTTACCCTCTGCAAAATGCTGCTTGAACTATTTGGCCTAGTGACTATCTATGTCCAGTTGCTAGTTATTTACAGAAGATTCAAGTCATGCAGTTATTTATTACTTCTCTTCAATCCTCTGCTGTTTCATCAGCCGTGAAATGTTCAATAAATGGCAAGCTCAAAAGTGGTGGGCAGAAAATTATGACAAAGTGATAGAATTGTACAACGTTCAACGATTTAACCAACAATCGGTGCCATTTCAAACTCCTCCAAGGTCTGAAGATGAGGTGAGTACGCAGAAAGTTCTGTTCTAAACAATTATGATGTTCTTAAGACATTGAAGCTCTTCTTAAAGGTCATTGGTTCCAGTTCACGTATTGTTGGTCTCGCGCTGTATGGTTGCGGTATATTTGTATTTCCACTGTTATTCGACTGTCAGCACATTCGGGGAGAGAGTTTATCAAATCTTATTTGTTGCAATTTATTGAAATGGAATCAGTAATAATAACAATTTTAGGGTACTTCATGCTTCTTTTTTTCTTTTATTTTCTAGAGCTCAAGGCCTGAATCTGCCAAGGATAGTCCAGTGACTCGAACTCCTCCACTTGGAAAAGAGCGCACTCGCAAGTTCCACCCGCTGAAAGGACTTGGCTATTCATCATCAGATTTAGTTGAACAGCAGCACGCTGTGCAATCCCATCAGGATGGTGACTCTGCTATGCCTGCTTCAACACCAAAGCTCTCCAGCATAAGTGTAGCAAAAACTGAGACATCTTCAATAGATGGTTCTGTAAGAAGTAGTTCTTCAAGGGAGGCTGATCAATCTGGAGAGCTTTCCGTTAGTAATGCAAGCGACGTGGAGACAGAATGGGTCGAACAGGACAAGCCAGGAGTGTACATCACCATCAGGGCTTTGCCTGGCGGCTCAAGGGAGCTAAGACGCATCAGGTTCAGGTCAGTGCTTCAGCCATTGATAGAAATTACGCAAGTTATTCCGCAAACGGATACTGTTTTTACTTGTACATTTCTATGCTACTCCTGAATCAGTCGATACGTGTATGAAATTCTTTTTCGTGCCCTTAATGCCAGCCGAGAAAAGTTCGGAGAGATGGACGCGAGGCTGTGGTGGGAAGAGAATAGGGCAAGGATACAGGAACAGTACTTGTGACCAACATTTCATGACCTCAGAAGAACAACTTGAATCTGCTCCTGCAGCTGCTGCTAACTTTGCTGAAACATAATCATCTTGATTCTCTTTTACTTGCTAGTTTGGTGGATGATGATATGCTAAGGAACAAGTGGAGTTTGAAGTGCTGATGGAAATGTGGATCAAACAAAGTAGTACATTTGATAGTAACTTACGGATAGTGAATAATCCTAATTCTAATTCAAAGAAGTGACGGACTTGACGGTGAATTCTTGGGTGAGAACGTCGTTAGTCCTTACTCGTTGTTGGTGAGGACGTTCTCACTAACATTAGATTTTGTAATTTTTAATCTAGAGTGTTCATTCATTATGTAACATGTGTAAAATTATGTAAATTAAAAATAAAAGTTAAATAATTTTACAAAGGACTACATAGTATACTCGGGAACAGTGGATGAGGCCATTTTTCCTCACCCAATTTCAAAAATGACCCATTTTTTATAAAAAAAAAGCTATTTATTTTAAATTGTAAATGATTATATAAAGAAGTAATAATGTTATTCAAAAGTTTAAATATAAAAGAATTGATAATTAAAAAGGTGATAATTTTTCATTAATATTAAATGTTATAAAAATGTATAATTGTTTATCAATAATCATATAAAATTTAAAGCGTTATAACTAAAATATTATTCATAAAAGAAAAAAATTGTACAATAATTGTTAAAATACACCTGTTATTATAACTACAATAATTTGGTAAATTTTAATATGAAATGATATGATAATTACATTCATAAAATAACTAAAAAAGATGATTTAAATGAATGTAGAATAATTATTAAATAAATTTTTTTGGAATTATGATTTTTCATAAATCACCTTAATTTATTTTCCTTATAAAAAAAAATATAAATCAAAAGTTTGTGGTTAAAAGCATAAAGCTAAAACAGGCAATTATATCCTATTTTAGGCTTAATAATTTTTGTACGTCGGAATTTCGTGTCACTTTAATTCGTATTGAAATCAAGCGATCATAAATGAATTCGCATATTTATTTCTATTTAATTTATCTTGTGTCTTGTCAGATTATCCATTATCGAGCCAATTTTTTTTCATATCAATTAAATTTTTACATAGATTCATGAAGTTTTTTTAAGAGCTATTTTTTTATCTATATTCCAATAGATTTTTTTATTTCAATTCACATAAATAAGCACGGTAATTTACATTTCAAATGATCATGAATGTAATATACAGAAATAGCTTAAAAAATAGTAATTTTGAATTATGTGTTACTTATAATTATCATTAAAATTAAATTTTATCATATTAACAGAATATTTGTATATATTTTTTTAATTTACACACTAAAAATAATTTAAATATTTTATTCTCTAAATTTATAATAATTTTTTAACAACTTTTAAATTGTTTGTACTAATTTATTCTACTTATAACGTTGAGTTTGTTGAATAAATATAATTAAATTAAATAACTTAATTATAATTTATTTAATAATAAAATTAAATTAGAAATATTTTTAATTTAAGGACTAAAATATAATTTTGAATTAAAAGATTTTATTCACCAAGTAATATAATAGTCCGAATCATTTTATTTATTTAGTTATTATTAATTAATCGTTGATATATATATATATCAAATGTGTTAACGAATTTATAGCTTCTCCCACTTGTAATATTTTCGTGTCGTATCGTGTTGTCTTATCGTGTTAATTTTGTACCTATATCCTAATCTAATCATAACGTAATTACTAATTAGTATCACACCCTAGTTTATTTTAGGTATTGATAATTTTAAATTTATTTATTAAATTTAAATTATTTTATAATTTTTAAGAGGTTTTAAAAGAGAAACGAATAGAATTAAAAAAAGAAAGAAAAAGAGAAACGTATTCTATGGCCTAAACCCTCAGAACACTTGTTTTCCAAAACCCCTTTTCTCTTCTTCTTGTTCTTCTCCGCCATAATCCAAACCCTAAATCCCTCGGCTGCAAAGCCCTAATGAAATCCATACCCTAATTTATGATTACTGTTTAAATTAAATTAATTCCAAGGAGTATTGAATATTGTTATTATTAGTATTATTATTATTATTGTTTGAGAGTTATGGTCATTGGTGGTAGTAGTAGTACTGGGCCGAGTCAAAGTTATTCGCTTTCAGCGAAAGTGAGAAATATGATTCAATCGATTAAAGAGATTGTGGGGAGTTTCTCTGATGCTGATATTTATATGGCTCTTCAAGAGGCTAATATGGATCCTAATGAAACTGCCCAGAAATTGCTTAATCAAGGTCGTTGCTTTGTTGCGTTTCTTTTTTTGTACGTTTTCGTTTCGGTAATTTCTTTGTTTTAGGAGTTTTCGGTGTTTTAGGTGTGAATGCTGGCGTGGAATATGATTGTTTAATCAGGGGAATGGAAAAGTTGTAGCCTTTAGTGTTCCTTGTTTCGGTTTCGGATTGTTTTGTAGTTTTGTTGCCAAAATGTGGATGCATTGTTTGGCTGAATTTTCTTTTCCGTACTGAAATAGATTTTTTTTTGGTTTCTTTTTTTGTGCGGTGTCTTTTATCTTGTTTGAATGTTAGGTTTGCGTCTATTTGAAATACTTTTTGGTGGTTCTATAACTGATAGTTGTCTGATAGAACTGTTTTAATTTTGCTAAACTTGTTTGTGCTGTTTTTTTGTCTGATCAGATCCGTTTCATGAGGTAAAGAGAAGAAGGGACAAGAAGAAGGAGGTATGTTTGCTGGTTAATTGTTGTCAGTTCGTTTCTTTCTTGTGTTTGGCAATGTGGAGTCTCCCGGTCATTGTGATGAGTTCTTTGGTCTAAGTTTTGTTCTTGTTTTTTAAGATAGCTTTGGAGCTTAATACTAAGATGAAATCCTTGTTTTTTGTTGTGTTTGATTGCAAATGTATGTTTCCCTCGGGGGTTTGCAGAATGATAGACTAGTTGGATTAAGCATACGGTTTATGGTTATGCAGTGATTTTCTGCGATCAGAACTTGTTATCATCGTATTCACATTTCTACTAAGCCTTTGTTTCTATCTGACATTTGACTCATAGAGCTTATATGCTTATGGACAGAATATGGGTTACAGGGGTCCTGTGGATTCAATAAAACAAACAGAAGATTCAAGAATACATGTAGATAATTCTGGCCAAGGAACAAACTCTCGTTCATTTCCTGATCGCAGTGCTAGACAGGGAGGCTATGCTCGATCTTCCTCAGCTGGTAAGGCCAGAGTCAGTAAACAATTTCGTGTTGTGAAAGACAACAGAGTAAATAATTATGGAGATGGAGAACTGAAGCCGGCTTCACAGCAAGGTTCAGTGTCGAACTATGAGCAATCTATTGGTGTCCTTGCCAAGAAAAGGTATGCTATTTTGAGATATTTTGTTCCGTGTCTTTCAAAATTTGTATTATTGATCATACTATTATGATTGCTGTTAAAATCGTGTTTCAAAATGCCTTAAACGACATTTGAGACTCTTGATCGAATGTTATTTGATAATGTTAGTAATGTTGCATATGCTGTTTGACTGTTCTGTATCTTGTCTGCCGGGAAATTAATTATTTTGAACATTTTCAATTCTGTGAATATGATTCTTATTATACTTCATTTCTTTGTCGTATTTTTTTATTGGTGTGTGCAGTAGTTCGCCTGGAATCTCAAGTACTGCTGCACATTCTGCTGCCCGTGGTGCTTTTCAGATCCCTAATGGGCCTACTGATTCACAAGCTGGACACATTGGAAATGCCAACTCTACTGTCAGTGACAGAAAAGAAACAGAAGAGGAGAAGCAGACTACTTTTCCCCACACTCCTTCACGGGTACAGCCTGTCAAATCGAATAGTTCACAGCAGCAGAATGTTTCTTTGGCATCGAGCAACACTGTTGTTGGGGTTTATTCTTCTTCAACAGATCCTGTTCATGTGCCATCTCCTGATTCCAGATCACCTGCTGCTATTGGTGCTATTAAGCGTGAGGTTGGTGTGGTGGGTGGTCGTCGCCAATCTTCTGATAATGCTGCCAAAGATTCAATTGCATCTAGTAGTTCTTTCTCAAATTCAGTTCTGGGTAGGAATGCTTCTCTGTCAGAATCATTTCGGCCTTTTCCTGCAATTTCAAAAACTGATCAAGTTAGTGCAACTGCTGATCCTGCTGTGCCCAGCGTTTCTGGCAACAAACCATTTTTGAGCAATCAGCACAACAGCCGGCCACATCATGCTACTGGTCATCATAAAAGTAATATTTCTTATGAAATCCTTTGGAGCTTGTTTAGAAGTTTGCCTTTGTTTTGGATTTTTATAATAATTATTTTTTTGGCAATTCATTTGTGGTTTAGCCATTTCATATATGGACACTTTAGGTGGGTGGATCTCTTTTAAAAAAAAGGATTTTAGCAGTACATCTAAAATTTAGAAACCAAGTGACCTTGATATGGTTGTTGCCGATTTGAATGGGGATATTAGCTATTTATTTGTCCTAAATCTAATGTGTTAGTTATAATTCTTCCCCGAACTGTTTTGGAAAATATATTATGATATTTATTATAAAATTTCCACATAATGATTTGAATGTTCTTACCATATTGCCTACTATTTGGGTTTGGTCTTACCCAAATATAGTTTAATAACGCAAAATGCATTTTGATGTATGTTTTTCACTTTAGAAACTGTTGTCACCTTTCATGCTCTATCCATAATCTTTTTATGCCGTAAGTTGTTTGTGTTGCTTAAGAAATAGTGAAATACATTATTTACTTGTATTTTTTTTTAAAAGTTAAAACTATACTGGAATTCATTTGATTGCATAGTTAGATAGCATACGATCTTGGTTTTCTTGATTGGGTTCTATTTTTCGGTTGTATGGATATACACAACTGTGCTTTTACATTCGTGTCTCGACATGATTGAGGTTACCCGAATCAGATATATGCTAACCATTAACTACTCTGCACAGCTTCTCAGCTAAATAAAGAGTGGAAGCCAAAATCAATCCAAAGGTCAAATGTTAATGGCCCTGGAGTGATAGGAACACCTACAAAATCTAGTTCACCTCCTGAAGACAATTCTAAAAGGTTGGAATCTGAAGCAGCAGATTTGCCAGACAAGCTCTCTCGAGCAAACATCCCTGATAATCAGAATGTTATCATAGCGCAACATATTCGTGTTCCGGAGACTGATCGATGTAGGCTAACCTTTGGTAGTTTTGGGGTGGAGTTTGATGCCTCCAGAAATTTTGTGTCGGGATTTCATTCTGGTGGAGTCACAGAAGAAACTAATGGAGAACCTGCTGTCAGGTTTGTCATTAGTAATTCAAAGAGCTTTTGATTATTAAAAATCTTTTGAAGGATTACTTCACGATCACAAGAATAAAGGCTTTACTGCCAAATTTTGGTGTTCTTTGTTTCTTCTTGATTAACATAATTACCAAATTGGTATGAGAGAACAGAGTGGATTATAAGCATGGCCTGTCCAGTTTCATTGTATTGAATGAGCAAACTTGCTGAAGAAAATTAAAGAGAAATTTGAAACAGGGTTTGCAGTATATGGAATTAGGAAAGATGCCTTGTAGAAAAATTAAGAAATTGGAGTTGACTTTGAAGTTTTTTAAAATTGGTAGCTGAGTACTAGAAGCATTGGACTTAACTCAACCTAATTTTCAGTTAAAAAATTTAACATAACCTTTGTTCTTCCTCTTTATTTCGATGTTTTTTGAAGAAGAAAAGCTTTAAGTGCTGCGTATATGTGGCTTGATCAACCATGGTCAGTGAGCAAGTAATGATATCAAGCTGCATGCTCAATTTATTTGTACTTATTCCAAATGTTTATCATTGTGGCAGTTTGCTGGCATCTGCTCCCGAATTGCCTAGTGACAATGCTTCCAGCAGCAAGCAGCTAGACTTACTGGATGATCAATCGAGAAACTCTGGTTCAGATTCTCCTGCTTCTGGTGAAGCATCTGAGCATCAGTTACCTGATAAATCTCCAAGTCCACCAAACTTGGACAACTATTCAGATATTGGTTTGGTTAGAGAAAACAGCCCTTCTTATACTCCTTCGGAGACACAACAGCAGCAAGACCACCGTGCATTACCAAACTTTTCAGTGAGTTCTTTGCATGTATAATAACAGCTTATACAACATTCATTTTATCTAGTTAAGACTTTTCTAAATCCTTGGATAACTTTTCTGGCCATCAGGCAAATAGACTCCAGCTCTGCATTTTAACCTTTATTAATTTGTGGTGGTAACTTTTTACACACATTTGTGAAATAACAGGCATATGATCCCCAGACTGTTTATGATATATCTTACTTCAGACCCCCAATTGATGAAGCAATGCAAGGACAGGGTATACCTTCTCCTCAAGAGGTAATGTTTTCCCTAAATTTCGTCCATAATGTGCTTAAATTTGCATGAGCCTATGGTTATGTGCTAGGACACAGCTTCTTGATCCCTTTGAGCCAATATTTTTTTATCAACATAGCGTTACTGGTTCTGTTTTGCATGGATTAACATTCTATGAATTATTTGGATGCAGGCCTTACCCTCTCACACAGGGAACAATGTTCTTTCTTCCATCATACCAATGGTACAACAGCAGCAACAACGGCCGATGACCCAGATGTACCCCCAAGTACATGTTTCGCATTTTGCTAATCTTATGCCATACCGCCAGTTTCTCCCTCCAGTTTATGTTCCTCAAATGGCCATGCCAGGCTATTCAAGCAACCCTGCTTATCCACACCCATCGAACGGCAGCAGTTACTTGCTGATGCCTGGTGGTAGTTCCCATCTTGGTGCTAATGGTCTCAAGTATGGAATTCAGCAGTTTAAGCCTGTTCCAGGTGGCAGTCCTACAGGGTTTGGAAATTTTACTAACCCAACTGGATATGCCATGAATGCTCCTGGTGTAGTTGGAAGTGCAACTGGCCTAGATGATTCAACTCGGATCAAGTACAAAGATGGAAACCTTTTTGTTCCTAATCCACAGGTAAGAAAAGTTCAATAGAAACAGCTTCTATAACTGATATTGCAAATTCGTCAACCTATGGAAGAAATGAATTTGATCTAACTTTCCATTTGTTGATTAGCTTGCCGAGACATCTGAAATTTGGCTCCAGAATCCAAGAGAGCTTCCAGGCATGCAATCAGCGCCATACTACAACATGACCGGGCAAACACCTCATGCCGCATACTTACCGTCCCATACCGGTCATGCATCCTTCAATGGTGCTGCAGCTCAATCTTCTCATATGCAATTCTCTGGAGGATTATATCCTCCTCCGCCTCCACAGCCTGCTGCCATGGCAAATCCGCACCATTTGGGTCCAGTGATGGGTGGTAACGTTGTTGCCCCTGCTGCGGCGCCTGGGGCGCAAGTTGGCGCATACCAGCGGTCTCAATTGGGACATCTCAACTGGACACAGAGTTTCTGAAAAGTAAAGTAAATGTCAATCTAACCCCTTTGCCTGTAAGGGTACTGATGTAGTTATACCAAGTTTAGTTCTCTTGTGAAATGAGTAAACCCTATAATCTTTTTTCTTTCAATCTAATGTGCCCTTCAATTTTCTATTTCTCTGTTCGTATTGAAATGACTCCCTATACACTTGGGGTTTTGGACACCAATATGATGCTGCCTTAAACATAACTTACGGTTTTCCGAAGGATGGGATCCTCACAAAACCAAAGAATCTAAAATGTTAATCTGAGTTTGGTTTGATGTTTATAATTTTTGTGTTCACATTTAAAGTACTATATAGACAAAATTATCAAACTTAGTGTTGACATTTGACGTACCATAGCGATAAAATTATCAACTTAGTCTTATATTTTGTTGCATTTCGATTGTGAAATGCAAAACCCAAAAATTATGGACAATAAAATGAAATAGAAGCTAACAGTGTGTTTGGATGGAGTGTATCTCGTATGTAATTATAATTAATAAAAGTATAAGTAATGATAATTACTTAAAAGGAACGAAAAAGAAAGGGAAGTGTACAATCATTGTTTGCGAGAGTAAAAAAAACAGAGTGTAAATAACGGAATATAAAATTATTATTTCAAAGTTAAAAGTATAAAATATTCTTATAGCAACATAAAATAAGACAATATGAAATTTTATAATTTTAACGAGCCTAAAAGTAGAAAAACAGTATAAAATATAATTTTTCGTTTCATACACTCTGATTTGAAGTGTAAGTTTTGGACGGGAAGAGAGCATAATTCATTTCATTCCTTACCTTTATTTACCCTTCTTTTCCGGTCTTTTTTATCCTACTAAACAAGAGTAATTAATTACTTTCTCATTCCGTTTTATTCTTTCTCCTACTCTACACTCCATTCAAACACACCGTAAGTGTAGAGGTGTAAAACGGGCCAGAACCGCCGGTTCCGGGCCCGAACCAACGGTTCACGGTTCAGGCCGGTCCGGTCACGGTTCCGGCCCGATTTTTGAACCGCAAGTTTCGGTTCCGCCGGTTTCGGTTCGAAACTGGCGGTTCGAGTTTGATTTTCTTTCCAAAACTAACCGAACCGCTGGTTCGGAACCGACGGTTCACGGTTCCATGAACCTTGGAACCAAAACTGGAATCGGACATAGCCAGTTCCGGCGGTTCTGGGCCAGTTCTGATTCCGGTTCTGGACCGACGGGTCGGGCCGGGGCAGTTCCGATTTCAAATTTCCACCTCTACGTAAGTGTACTAAAAATAGGAACACGTGAGGTGTCGGAAGGACAGATACAAAGGTTGTTAATGTACCCTTTAAAGAGAGGAAAAAAGGAAGAGGGAATGGATGTTTGCTGAGTATATGGTTTCTTCCTCGGGATCGCCAAACGCTCCTTTTTCATGTTTCATGCTGTGTGTGACCTCCATTACACTATCTAATCGCACCCCTCCTTTACTACTAAAGCAGTATAGCTCTCTTTGCTCTTTGTTGTTTTGTGTCTCTGCTCATGTTCACATTACAAAAAGCTTCTCTTCCCTTTACATGTCATTTTGATTCAAATTGCTGCACTCTACCAATGAGCCC
>CANYCX010611966.1:0-11631 GCA_948193385.1 Breynia disticha f. nivosa
GAAGTTAGGATTTATTATGAACAAGAATGTTCAATTCAAACGTATATGAATCGAAATGAACATGAGTTTAAAAGAATAGTTCAAAAGTAAAATGAATCGAAATGTAAAATGAAAAGAATAGAAATGGAGACCATGTTCATATTTATGAACGATTGTTTATATGAATGTTTATGTTTAAAATGAATTAAAGACTATTCACTGAGCCCGAAAATAGATATAAAGAAAATAAAGATAAGTGTTATACACACCATATGCATGTTTAAAAAGACTACGATATCTATAAAAATAGATAGATTATTCGGTAAAATTATAGAAATACCAAAATGGATTAGCTGTTATATATAATTACTCACTGAGCCCGCAACACACGCAACTACGATTTTTGTTTCAGAGATAGGTGGTAAATGAAAGATCGTAATGATATGCCAGCAAATGGGTCAGCTGCCGCTCCTCAGCATTTCCTCTCTCTATAGGTTCAAAAGCTTTCCATAGGTTAAATACATATGTATGCATTTATGATATGATTAATATTTGGAAATGTGATTTGCTCTAGATCGTTAATAAGTATAGGATGTTTTAGTACTTATGATGTAAACCCGATAAATTATAATATCAACGATGCTCCGTCTTTTTTGACGGAACAATTTGGGATGAATATGGAACAGATGGTATACGATGGTTTTGGTGTTCGATGTTTATTATAATCAGCAATAAAATGAAGTAGAAGATGTTCTAAACATTCAGCGCATGCCGGAGCCCCCAAATTCGGAGGCTCAACGTATGTTCGATATGTTAGGATTTGTCAATAGCCACTATGGCATGGATGCTGTATAAGTCAATTAGCAGCGGCAACAGAATTACTTACTCTAAAATCTAAATTGAAAATAACGGAAAGGGGATATGACATGTTGTCAGATTTCGCAAGACGCATTTCTTATCCTTAGACAAAGTTACCAGAGACATATTAGGACACTAGAAAATTGGTTGAAGGATTGGGTTTGTCGTACGAAGCAAGCTTGCAAAAATAATTGCATGATTTATTGGGGTGTGAACGTAGAGTATGATTTTTCTCACATTTGTGGACATCCAAGATGCAAGCAAGGGAAGGCTAAACTCGTTCCATATGCTCGGATGTTCTATTTGCCGATAACGAAGAGGTGTTATAGAGATTATTTGCATCAAAATACACTTATGCTCACAAACAATGGTATACAGAGCATGCTCAAGAAGGAGTGATGAGACATCCTTCAGATGCTGTAGTGCGGAAACATTTCAATCGTGTGCATGGAGATTTTGCAGAAGATTCTTGAAACGTGATGTTGGGTTGTGAACAGACGATTTCAATCCATTTGAAGCTTTTGGTCAGCAGTACTCATGTTGGCCGGTTATTTTGACATCGTATAACTCCCCTCCCTCGATTGTATGTGAGATGAGGTCATGTTTCTAACTATCCTTGTACCAGGCCTAAGGAGTCGAAATAAACAATTAGATGTATTCTTACAACCGTTCATATCAGTGTTGAGGAGTCTATGGTATGGGTCCATTATATATGATATTTCACGAGAAACATTTTTTTATGCGTGCGGCCGTCATATGCACTATTAGTGATTTCATTAATTAAGAATATATATTGTATGTATATAAATATGTAGGATGGAGCACATCGGAAAGTACACTTGCACACATTGTATGGAGTTTATTGATGCATTTTACCTTAAAATGGCAGAAAAATGTGTTGCTTTGATTGTCATAGGAAATTTTTTCCACTGGAACATCGTTTTAGGAATAATAGAAATGAATTTCGGATATATGCTATATCATTAATTGTTTATTGAAAATATTGTTTGTTTTTTAGATTCCTACGCAAATTGAAAAACACTGTCGGTAATAAAGCTCGTGTTGAAGGTTTGATATGTAGTGCATACATTGTGGAAGAGACATCAACTTTTTGCTCTTATTATTTCAATAATTATGAAGTAAATAATCGAATGACTCGAAATAATGTGGCTGACGAAGTCAGAGAAGGCATTGACCCGGACGATTTAACTATATTCACTTTTCCTAGACTTACATCAGGCAGATCTGTTCGAAGACGTTTGATTTAAACTTAAGTGTTATTGAATTGCAGAGAAATTGAGCCTTTTGTTGAGTAAATGATTTTTTTCTATTGTTCGTATTTTATTTACATTCTCGATCATAATATATATATATATATATATATATAAATTGAAGTTTTTTTTATAATTCATTTATATATATGTGTAGATATTTTTTGACACGCATACAAACAACAGCGAAGAAGACGAACAAATCATTTTGGACACACAGTTTCATCACTGGATACACTCCTTTGTAAGCATTATTTAGAATTTATACGCTCATTATATTCTATTTATCATTATATATATATATATATATATATATATATATATTAAATGTTTATATTAACTTGTCCAAGTCGACATCCCAGCAACACGAACTATAGAAATGGTCACATTGAAGCATTAGCTAGAGAACCGGCTCGGATTGTACAAAAATTTCCTTCTTACATTGTTAATGGATAACGATTCCATACTAAAGCACATTTAGCAACAAGAGCGACAAACAATAGTGGAATTTTTGTTATGGGAAAGAAATTTGGAAATGATGAAAAGGATTACTATGGCGTGTTAGACAAAATAATTTAGCTTAATTACGTCTCGCCAACATTGAAGCGCGCAAATTTTTTCAACCGCATATGGTTTGACACAACTCATTGTGGACGAACCCGCATACATCCGTATAATAAAGGCATTGATGTAAACTTCCATAAAAAAATGCTACACAAGTATATTTCCTTGAGTATCCCAGAGTCAGACGGGCTGATTATGAATGGATGGTTGCGTGTAACGTCAAATCACGCATTTGGTCCTCAGATGAAAGTAATGATGGCAACAATCGCCGCATCATCATTTATGAAGTGTTCCAACACGACATTGGAACACCTCACGTTATTGTTGATCCTTATGATTTAGACGATCTCCCACCTCGACATGACCCAACTCGAACAATCATTGTCACAGATAATGCTGAAGAAGATTCAAGTAGCGAAACAACAGCGCTGGAAGAAGAATTTGATAGCGATGATGATGAGGAATAAAGTTATCAAATATTAATTATTAAAAAAATATTTACATTAGTTATTAAAAAAATAAATTAGCGTCCACGTGGACGCTGCTTAAAAACATTATCAACTGACACGTGGACGCGTGTCATTTAGCGTCCACATCGACGCTGATTAGTGTCCAATTGGACGCTAAACCAACATACGGGACGCTAATGAGCGTCCTATTGGACTCTAATCAGCACCCACGTGGACGGTAATTAGCGTCGACGTGGTCATAGAAAAATAACCTCTATAAAAACAGTTCCCATTCTCTCTCCTCTCACTTTTTTCCTCACATTCACTTTCACCTTTTACATTCTCTCCTTCAAGCTTTGGCGTAAAGTAAGTATTTTTACTTTACATTATGTCATTTATGTTATTTTATTATTGCTATTATTTAATTGTTTTATACATACATTAGGATTAGTTTAGCAAATTGAATTAGATTAATGATTTACATTATGTTTTTGTATTGTAGTTTAGTGAATCAGATTTGACTTTGTGTATTCTGTAGTATTGTTTAATGAATTAAATTGTTGACGAATCGAATTAATTTCTTTGAATTAAATTCATTTTTGTTAATTAAATTATTTTTTTGCAAATTATAATAATTTTGTAAAACTTTCAGTATGTCTGGTCGTAGAGGTACTAGTCATGGTAGGCGGGGTGCACATCCCCTACGAGGCTCGGCTCCCCCTGCACCTCTGCACGGGTCGTAGCCTGCTCTTACCCATTTCTCTCCCCTTAAAGTCTTCTCTGGTGCCTACGCAAGTCCCCCACACTTCTCCCAGCCCTTCCCACTTTTCTTCTACCCTGTCTGTAGTGCCTTAGATGGAGCTTTCTCACACTTCTCCTGGCCCTTCCCACTTTCCCCCACCCTGACTTCAGTGCCTCAAACGACACCTCCTCACACTACCCTTGGCTCGGCACATTTTACACCCTTTCCTCTTCCATGTCAACGACGACAGCATCCGTAGTTTCAAACTTTGATTGTATCGATGATGATTTCGACATTGATGTCACTGCCGCAGATTTTGGATTTGCAGACACCACTCTCCTCCCTTCTACCGTCCAGTCGTGCCCTCTCCTGCACGACATGACCATGAGGCATCCACTTCCACTATGCACATCGACCTTCGCAATCTCGAGGTTTTAATCCTGATGCCATCTTCCATTTGACTCGTCGTAGGGATGGCAAGTAAGTAATTTAAATACTTTTTTATTTTAAAAAAAAATTCAATATCATGAATTAATTTTGTTTCAAATAATTATAAAAAATAATGTAGATTAGATCCCCACATCCAGATCAGCCGATACTCCACACAGATCGTCATGTCTTCCCTCAATTTGGCAGCCAGGACATTTAAAGCGGCTAGCTCGAAAAGCAGACAACGCTGGTTCGAAGTTTGGAAGGTAAAATATTAAGTTTAATTTTAATTATAAAATTATTAAGTTTAATTTTTTTTCATTTAATAATTTAATTAAAATTGTAGCCCAATTTTCACTAGGACCCCATAACCTTGGCTTGACAGAAGCTCAAATTAAAAAAGTGGGAAAATCAGACTGCCATTAGATACGACGACATTGTTCAGAGAGCTCGTGCATTAAAGAGGCAGCAACTTGGATTGATTCACCGACTTGGGACATGTGGATGGAGATTTGGTCGACGCTAGAGTATCAAGCCAAGTCAGCCAAACGAAAGGTAAATCCTAATTCTCGACCGTCCCTGCTGACTAAGGGGTCAATTACACACGGGGAGCATTGCCGGAGGCTGGTTTGTAAATGTTACTTTACATTTTTTATTTTTTACAGTCTGAGCTTAGCTAGCATTTGTCAGAGGGCAGCACCAGCGATCAAGACCAGTGTGATGCCTACCTTCGGGCCGTAGGTAGTGTCGACCCTGGTAGGTCATTTTTTAGCGTCTGCGATTTTTTCCCGATTGGATCACGGATCCTAGCCGAGGCGCCACGCATTCCTCGGAGCTTAACCCAGATAACCAGCACCTACGTTCTCGGGTCGAGACATTAGAGGAGCGGGTGGTAGAGATGTAGTGCTAGATTGAGCCATTTGTCTTTGGCCGAGCACCCACATCTGACGACGCACCGACTACTAGCCCTCAGCCACCTCCACCATAGCCTCCACCCACTTCGTAGATTCTAGATTTATTTTATGTAGTTTTTCATTTATGTACGAATATAGTACGATATTTTTTTATTTATTGTTCCGTTTCGTTTTATAATATTTTCCAATTTTTCATTTTAAATATTAATTTTATATTTATTTTTTAATTGGAAATTAATTATAAATTAAAATTAATAAAAATAAATTTTGAAAAAATTAATTTATTTTAAATTATTTTTAATAAATTTGCGTCCACGTGGACGCTAAACTATTCAGCACCCACTTGGACGCTGAACTGTTGAGCGTCCACGTGGACACTGAGCATAATTAGCGTCCACGTGGACGTTGAATAATTAAGCGTCAACGTCGACGCTGAGCATAACTAGCGTCCACGTAGACGCTGAATAATTAAGCATCCCCGCGGATGCTGAAAATAATCAGTGTCCACGTGGATGCTAAATAATTCAGCGTCTACATGGACGATGATAATGTTCAGCGACCATGTGATTTCTAAACAATTCAGTGTCCACGTGGACGCTAATATGGAGTCCACGTGGACGCTGAAAAATTAGCGTCCACGTGGGAATAGCATCCAATTGGACGCTAAACGTATTTAGCAACGGCATTTTTTGCGACCAATTTTTGGACGCTAAATTCATTTAGCGACAAAAATCTGCATTTTAGGGACCAAAAATTTGGTCGCTAAATTCGTTAATTTTTGTAGTAAAAAGAGACGGGATCGAGTTACGTCGAGACGTAGTCGAGCCACGACATGATGTAAAAGAGAAGAATCGAGTCACGCAGAGACGGGGTTAAGTAGGCCTAGAAAAGATAAACTCAAGTCGAGATGGTCAATTCGCATCTAGACGAGGTTGAGTGACGCCTAGACGGGGTCTAGTTATGCAAAAATAGGGACAATTCACGTCAAACCACACTGAGAGGGGGATCGAGTAATTCTGAGACGCAGTCAAGTCATGCTCGAGTCAAGCTGAGATAGGGTCGTGTGATGCTCAGATCTTCTGAGATGCAGCCGATTCACGTTCCAATCATGTCGAAAGAAAGTAGAGTCACCAATAGGGACGCGGTCGAATCACGACATGACCGGGTGAAGTCACACCGAGACGGGGCCATACCACACTGATACGGGGTAGTGTCACACTTAGATAGAATCGAGTGATACTCTGATCACGCTTAGATGCGGTCCAGTCAAGCTTAGGGCATGACAAGATGTGGTCTAGTCAAACTCAGATCCCATCGAGACACGGTAGAGTCACACTTGTATCGCGCCGAGAAAGGCTCGAGTCACGCCAAGATGGTGTTGAGTCACGTAGAGACAGGGTAGAGTCACGTCAAATATGGTAGAATCACGCCGAGACGTAGTCGATTCATGCAGAGAAGCGATTTCGTTATGCTTTTATCACATCAAGAAGCTGTTGACTCACGTTCCTCTCATGCCGACAAGCATTAGAGTCATGCTTGTATCTTGTCGAGATGCAGTAGAGTCATGCTCGAATAACGTTGAGACAGGCTCGAGGTCTAGTCACGAGGATACGCGGTCGATTCACATCGAGACGGGTCTATTCAAGGGGAGATTCGGTCGAGTCATGCCGAGACATAGCCGAGTGATTTTCGGATCGAACCAAGACACTAATGAGTCATGCCTCTACAAAGTCAAGTCAGACCAAGATGCGGTCGAGTGACGTCGAGATGGGTCCACTCACACTGAGACAGGGTCAAGACACATCGAGATGGGGTTGAGTAACTCCGAGAATAGGTCAAGTAACGTTGACACAGTGTCGAGTCACGTAGAGACACAGTCGAGAAGCGGTCAAGTCACCCTGAGACATATTCGAGCCACACTAAGAGTGGTCGAGTCATGCCTAAACGCGGTCGAATCACTCCATGATGTGGTTGTTTCATGCTCGGATCCCATCGAGACACGATCGAGTCAAGCTCAGATGCCACTAAGACGCAGTCAAGTCCCACTTGGATCATACTGAGACTGGATAGAGTCATGCTAAGATGCGGTCGAGTCATCCACAGATCATGCTGAGATGAGGTGAGTCAACCCGAGACAGGCTCAAGTCATGCCAAGACATTATTGAGTCCCGTCGAGATGCAGTTAAGTAAATCTAATATCACGTTGAGAAGGGGTAGAGACATGTCGAGACAGGCTTAAGTCATGCCAAGAAGCAGTCGAGTTACGCGAAGATATACTTGAGTCAGAATTGAATCACGTCGGGATGTAGTGGAGTCACGCTCGAAACATGTCGAGACACGGTCGATTCACGCTCGGATCACATCGTCACGCGGTTGAGTGATGCTCAAATCAAGCCGAGACGCGGTCCAGTCACGCTTAGCTGACAGTAAGACGCAGTCAAATCACGCCGAGACGAGGTTGACTCAATCTGAGATTGGTCGAGTCACACCAAGATGCAATGGAGTCACACTGAGATATGGTCGAATCAAGTTGATATGCATTCTAGAAGTGGTGGACTGTCAAAGAGATGATATCGAGTGAAGCTGAAACAATGGCGAGTCATATCGAGACTCTTTAGAGTCACACTCATATCATGCCGATACACGGTCCAGTCATTTTGAGAATTGGTCTCATCGTGTCTAGAAGGGCTCCAGTTCCACTAATACGCGGTCAAGTGAAATTGAGACAACGTAAAATTATGCAGAGACAGGGTAGAGTCACACAAGACGAGGTCGAGTCACACAGAGACAAGGTCGAGTCACAAAGAGACGAGGTCGAGTCACGCCGATACGAGGTGGTGTCACCTCGAGAAGGGGTCAAATCACCTCAATATGGGGTCGAGTCATGCAGAGATGGGATCTAGTCACTCTAATACGAGGTTGATTCAAGCCGAGAAGGGGTGGATTCACTTCGAGATAGGGTTGAGTCACCTTGAGACGGGGTTGAGTCATGCTGAGTAAAGATGGAGTCCTGCAAAGGTGCATTCGATACACGTCGAGATGGGGTCGAGTCATAGTAAGACGCGATAGTGTCACCATAAGACACGATCGAGTCACACCGAGATGCGGTCAAATGACCTTGAGACAGAGTTGAGTCACGCCGAGACACAGTCGAGTTATGCCAAGATAGGGTTGAGTCACGCTGAGATTGGTCCAGTCATACCTAGGCACGGGCGGTCAAATCAAGCTTGGTTTGTGCTGAGGCAAGTTCGAGTCACGCATATACGGGGTTGAGTTACGCCGAGACGGGTTAATTTAAGCTCATATTGGTCGATCCACGCTTGGACCGAGACACGATCGAGCCACTTTGAGATGGTTGATTCACACTCAGATGGGTCAAGTCATGCATATGTGCTCTCGAGTCTCATTGACAAGGGGTTAAGTTACACCGACATGCGGTCAAGACACAGTCGTGTTAAGCCAAAACATCGTGTCTCACTAAGATTCTGTCACGTCACAATTGGATCATGCTAAGACGCAGCAGTTGTAACCAGATGGGATCGAGACACGCTGACACCCAATTGAATCTGTGAGACTCAAACTTAAAAACATTATTTTTTGAATATTTAAACCCATTCAATAAAAACATGGATATAGAAAAGAGTTAAACAACTTTTACAATCAATGTAGTTGAAATGCACTCAAAAAAATTCACTTTTGAAACTCATTTACAAATAATCCATGTTTGCTCAAACACGTGCTCGAATCCTCCTCGCGGCAATCCTGCTATACCTGCACAAGTAAAGAAACAAACGGGGTGAGTATATAAGAATACTAAGTAAGTGTAAACCTGATTTAAGTTTAATTAAAGTGCAGGGGTCTAGTTAGAACGGGTTTGCTGATTAACACGTTTTCGCGTTCATCCCTTCATTCCCAATAGTCCGACACCATTCAATATTCAATATTCAACACAAGGTCATACTGGTCAACACGAGGACTTGTTTTATGCTGAGGTTCTATTTCCCTCTTTATGCAAGTTCAATTTGCAATTCAGTATAACCAAATATCAAACATTAATCATATCAATAGTGCTAAAACACATATATCAGACTTGTTTGCATTCTCTCTCTGGACAAACCAAAACACACTATGCATAGAGCATGATCAAATAGCTCATATTTACACATGCGATAAAGCATCATCATACAACTCAAAATCATTATGCCAGTAGTCATATATCAATAGGCATAAATCAAACATGCCATATATGAATGTCAATCATAAAAGTGCATATAAATGTCAATGCAATCACATATGAGATGCCCCGGGGTATCACTCCCTTTTCTCTTTTCTTTTCTTTTTATTTTCGTTTTCTTTTCATTTTTCCCTCGGTCCCAAACCGGCATCGTACGCAGTACGACATCGAGTCCAACTCGAAATATCATCGGTCCCAGACAGGCATCGAGATCTCTCTCGGAATATAATCAGGCCCAGTCTATATCTCAATATCCGTGTCACACAAGAAATGCAACACAATGAATGATCAATTCATTCATATATCAATAACTCAATCACATATGCTCAACATGCTCAACAAAGCAATCATATTCTTTCATAAATATCTGAAGCTCGTGTTAATATCAATCAACATATCAAACACAAAAGAGCATGTCAATCAATCACATATCAACCCAAAGTCAACATGGCATAAGAGCATACGATCCAATCAAGCATAGTCCATAAATATGAACAGCAAGGCAAGTATAATCAACATGCCAAATAGTCACAAAGCATAGTAAACTCACATTAATGTTCCTAAGAACATTTCATATGTAATAAGCCTTAGATTTGAATAACATTTTACAATAAACAAGCAACTAGGCTTTGCAAATCATCAATCAATAATCAACCATAAGGATACGGTCAGTCATATGTCAACTAAGACAGTTATAACAATAAGCAACCAAATGTCACTTATATTTCAACTAAGACATTTATATCAATCACAACAATAATCAAAGCATCTCAATTTCCATATGGTTTATCTATTATCTAGCAATCTCAACATAGCACTATAGGCCACATTTATTTCTATAGAAGGAAACCTACATATAAGCTTGTACGGATCACTTTGTAAGCGTAAGAACACTAACAATATAGCATTTAAGCTTATTTTCTTTCTTTTAACTTTCATATCTTTGCTTATATAATTTTCTCAAAGCTTTCATAATTTAAGCGTAAGAACACTAACAATAAATTCCATTTCATCATATGGAATAATACCATATCGTAAGTGACAACACTTACCTCAACTCTCATAGATCCGTATAATCGTATAAAAACCACCATAATATCGAGCCCACCTTTTATCGTCATCTCCCCTTAGTTTCCTCCGGCTAAACTCTCGCTCAATCTCACTTACTATCTCTATCTCTCACCGAGAAGGTATTAAGTCAAGTTGATACTGTCCAAGACACGTCGAGATGTAGTTGAGGTGTGGTTGATTCATATCAAAATCAGGCCGAGTCAAGCCGAGATAGGGTCGAGTCATGACGATAAGTGATCGAGTCACACCAATAAGTGATACGATGCAGTTGAAACATGATAAGATGGGGTCGAGTCAAGCTGATACGAGGTCGAGTCATGTTGTAACGTGGTCAAGGCATGCTCGTATCATGCTCAGACGCAATTGAGTAACGTCGAGATGAGATCAAGTCATATTGATATGATGTTGAGTCAATTCGATGAGCGATTGAATCATGTATAGACGAAGCAGAGTGATGTTGAGACGTTTCACACCGAGATGAGTTCAAGTCATGCTAAGACGCGGTCGAGTCAAGCCAGACGGGGTGAAGTCGTACTAAGAAAAGGTTGAGTCATGCCGAGATGGGGTTGAGTCATTTTTAGACACTGTCGAGTCATGCTCGGATCATACTGAGACACAATCGAGTTAAGCTTGGATCATGCTAAGATAACATTGAGGCATTCTCGAATCACGCTGAGATGCAGTCTAGTGACGCTTAAATCGCAATGAGGCGTAATGCAGTCAAGCCATGAAGGCGTTGAGTCACGCGGAGACGGACCAAGTTACGTCGAGACGGGGTCGAGCCACTTTGAGATGAGTCAAGTCACTCCGAGACGATGTCGAGTCATGCTGACATGCAGTGGAGTCACACTGAGTTAAAGTTGAGTAACGCTGAGATGGTCGAGTTACATCGAGTCATGATGGATACACGTCGAGACGGGGTTCATTCATGTTGAGCTCACATCGAAAAGCATGTCCTGTTGAGGCACTGTTGATTCACGCTCGGATTACGTCGAGCCAGAGTTGAAATGTCGTTGAGTCATTCCTAGAAAAGATTGAGTAACGCCGAGACTGATCGAGTCACCCAAGATGAGGTTGAGTCACGCGAGACGCAATGGAGTCATGGTCGAATTACGTCGCG
>CANYCX010612321.1:0-16580 GCA_948193385.1 Breynia disticha f. nivosa
GTTAAAGTATGACCATGCATAAAAACGAGATTTACAAGTTTAGTTTCGAAGAAAACTCACCAAATCAAGTTCTCCAACCGATCCTTCCGCCCAAAAACACCAAGGTTCGATGAGTTTTAAGCTTGGTTAGGGTTTTTAAAATTTTTCTCTAATGGTAGAATGAAAAACGTGAAAATGGTTGGAGTGTTAAGATATGGTGCCATTTACACATATATATAGGCTCGGTAAATGACGTTTTTACCCTCGACATTCCACGTGACTTTCTTTTTGATTTTTCTCTCTCCCGGTGAATCCAATTTCACCCTATTTGAAATCCACACACATCCTACACTCTTCCGCTAATTAATATTTAATTTATTTTGCGAAAAATTTATTTGCATTTTTATAAAATATTCCACATAAATCCTAAAATTATGAAAAATGGAGGGCGTTACAATCTATTTTATTTATAATAATTAATTTTTTTATCTTGTATTATTTTTCTTTTATAGTTTCATCAATCTCTTGGCATTATTCAAATAATTGAGGTCACTTTATTGTTTCTTGATCCAGTTAAGTTTAGAATTTCACTTTAGAGTTTAACAAATCAAATATTAGGTCTATTAGCCACGGGCAAATCACTTATAGGAAATTTTTTTTCTACTAAACTATGATAAGCAAACTTACGATATACAGTTAGGAAAATAAATACTTTTAGATATCACATTAGCATGTGATCTTGAGAGTCTTCAGCGTACATTTTTAATGCATGTCTATTAATGACTTTTACATTCTTGCATTTAAGATTAAAAGTGGCAATTTGTTCGATTTATACAAAGATGATATTTTAAATCATAGGCATATTTTTAAATCTTTGAATATGAGTGATAGTAAAATAGGTAGTAATTACAACAAGTTAGAAATATTGTGTTATATGCATATCTGTTTTTCAATTTTTTATTTTTTAAAATAAATGTACTGTCAAGTTTTTCACAAATTTAATTCAATTTAAAATTTATATTAATTTTATTTAAGTGTCGTTAGTTATTTAAAAATTTAAAAGGCTACAAAAATTGAATCATGAATGTCACATTAACAAAACTAATAAAAATCTTAAACTAAATCAATTTATAAAGCATTTGAAAACTTCTATAATTACTTTAAAAAGATACAAAAACCAAAAATATATGTGTATATAATGCAGAAATAGCAAAATATTATTTATTACTGTAAAAAGGGTTCTATTAAATTTATAATTAATATTAAAATGATAAAAATTACTTTGATTATGTTTGACTAGTTTCTTATTTTATGTGAGCATCTAAATTATAAGGACAAAAAAATTATTATTAAAATAATAAATATAAAAGTAGTACTATTTGAAAAAAAAGTAGCATTATTTGGATAACTTTGTGTAGTCTTCATTCGACGCATGCTGCTATAGTGAGAGTGGGGCATTTGGCCAATCCGCGTTAAAAAAGTAAAAAAATACCAATTCACTGTTTTTTGAAGATAATTACCACTTAAAGGTGAAAAATGCCATTTCCACCGTATATACGGGAGGAATACAGTATTCTGCCTCTACACACGGCAAAATACTTAAAACCCAACGTATTCCATCAGTATATCGGCGAAATATGGTCTGAGCGTATTAGTGAATTATAATTTCATTAGAAAATGAGTTTATCATTTAATTCACGACGCATTTTATCATTTAATTGGGTTGGATTGGGAGTTTTGAGGAGTGATTGGATCCCTTTTGGTTTGGTTGGGTTGACGTGGGTTGTTTTTGGTGTTTGACAGGGACGAATAATGGACCCCCCTGTTCTTGGGGCCAACGTAGAGTGGTGGGGGCACCACCTAACTTTCGAAAGTGTGGCTGAACAAGAGGACGAGCGGTGGCTGTGGAGAAGCTAAGCAAAATGGAGGTATGGAGCTGATGTGGCATGTCGAGGATGACAAACGACTTAATTCTTTGGGTAAACGACTCGTTTCTCTTCTTTACCATATTACTTAAAAAATGTGGGCTCAACAATTGTTTTATCAAAAAAGCTGACTTAAATACAATCGTCATGTTAAATCCAAATAGGTCTTAACCATTCATTTCAACTATCTAAGCAAGTTGTAACATGACTATAGGGTTTCTGTTTCTCAACTTTCTGCATTCTAATTATGTTATTCTGATGACTAAGTAGTGTTAAAGGTTTACGTTTTGTTGGTTTATCGAATATCTAAGAATAATTGTATAATTTTTAAAGTTTCATATGTTTATATGAACGGTTTAATTAATTTGGTGCATTCTGGATTACTCTTTTCTAGTTGAAGAGTATGGAGTAATAATCTTTTGTTGGCTTGTGGATGGCTTAGTTTTGTGAAGATGTACATTTACAAAGCATAAGATCCATAAATACAAATGCATTTTTAGAAGTACTTTTAACTCGATGAGTACTAATGCATTTTTAGATAAAGTGTTTATATTTAGTTGTTTTGATGAAATTAATTAATTTGTTTGGCAGTACAGCTTCGTGCCACTATCACATTTATCAAATCGGTTTCCTCATTAAAAAAAATCTTAGGTTTGCTCTTGCATTTGACGATTACAGTTTTCAAGTGAAACTTTTTTTAAACTTTGAAGATCTTCCATTAACCTAAGTCTTTTTTTACAAAGGATTTTTAATTTTTTTTTTGAAAAAAGAGAATTTGAAGTTCTAATGACAGAATTTTGCAACTTCAAGGGTTAAAATTTTATCAAAATCAATTTTTGCATTCTATTATATTTTCTTATATTTGATATTATTTTAACACGATACCTTAAAAAAAGAAGAAAAGTCAAGTTTCTGCTTCAATATCAAAGACAAACCCAATATTCAGGTATGTCAAAACTAATTTTAATTTTATTATTTAATTATTTTATTTTTGTTTTGTTTTGTTTTGTGTAGTTTTATTTGTCCTAGTATACACAGTTGTCGAGTTAAAATCAATGTCACTATTTCATTCAATTGAGGTAGATTTATTTTATTTTTGTTTTATTTAATTTTTTGTATCTTGTATTGTTTTTCTTTTACAGTTTCATCAATCTCTTGGCATTATTCAAATATTTGAGGTCACTTTATTGTTTCTTGATCCACTTAAGTTTAGAATTTCATTTTAGAGTTTAACAAATCAAATATTAGGTCTATTAGCCACGAGCAAATCACTTATAAGAAATTTTTTTTGTCCTAAACTATGATAAGCAAACTTACGATAGACAATTAAGAAAATATATGCTTTTTGATATCACATTAGCATATGATCTTGAGAGACTTCAGCGTACCTTTTTAATACATGCCTATTAATGACTTTTACATTCTTGCATTTAAGATTAAAAGTGGTAATTTGTTCAATTTAGACAACGATGATATTTTAAATCATAGGTATATTTTTAAATCTTTGAATATGAGTGATAGTAAAATAGGTAGTAGTTACAACAAGTTAGCAATATTGTGTTATATGCATATCTGTTTTTCAATTTTTTTATTTTTTAAAATAAATGTACTGCCAAGTTTTCCACAAGTTAATTCAATTTAAAATTTATAATAATTTTATTGATGTGTCGCCAGTTTTTTAAAAATTTTAAAGACTGCAAAAATTGAATCATGAATGTCACATTAACAAAACTAATAAAAATTTTAAATTAAATCAATTTATAAAGCATTTGAAAACTTCTATAATTACTTTAAAAAGATACAAAAACCAAAAATATATGCGTATATAATACAGAAATAGAAAATTATTATTTATTACTATTAAAAGGGTTCTATTGAATTGATAATTAATATTAAAATGATAAAAATTACTTTGATTATGTTTGACTAGGGTGTTATTTTATGTGAGCATCTGAATTATAAGGATAGAAAAATTGTTATTACAATAATAAATATAAAAGTAGTACTATTTGAAAATAAGAAAAAAAGTAGTACTATTTGTATAACTCTGTGCAATCTTTGTTCGATGCATGCCACTATAGTGATAGTGAGGCATTTGACCAATCCGCATTAAACAACGAAAAATACCAATTCACTGTGTTTTTGAAGATAATTACCACTTATCGGTGAAAAATTATTTCTGTCGTATATACGGGCAGAATACGGTATTCCGCTCTTACACACTGTGAAATAGTTAAAACCCAGCG
Organism: Breynia disticha f. nivosa; assembly: GCA_948193385.1. Lineage (NCBI taxonomy): Eukaryota > Viridiplantae > Streptophyta > Magnoliopsida > Malpighiales > Phyllanthaceae > Breynia > Breynia disticha. The sequence goes on from CANYCX010612321.1 coordinate 4,151, forward strand.
TATTCAATCGGTCTATCCACGGAATACGGTGTGAGCCTATTAGTGAATTATAATTTCATCAGAAAATGAGTTTATCATTTAATTCAGGGCACATTTTACCATTTAATTTGGTCGGATTGGGTGTTTTGAGAAATGATTGGATCCCTTTTGGTTTGGTTGGGTTGAAGTGGGTTGTTTTTGGTGTTTGAAAGGGACGAACAGTGGAACCCCCTGTTCTTGGGGCCAACGTGGAGTGGTGGGGGCACCACCCAACTGTCGAAAGTGGTGGCTGAACAAGAGGACGAGCGGTGGCTGTGGAATAGCTAAGCGAAATGGAGGCATGGAGCTGCTGTGACATGTCGAGGATGACAAACAGATTAATTCTTTGGGTAAACAACTCGTTTCTCTTCTTTATCATATTGCTTCGAAAAAGTGGGCTTAACAATTGTTTTATAAAAAAATCTCTAACTTAACTGCAATCGTCATGTTAAATCCAAATAGATCTTAACCTTTTATTTCAACTATTTAAGCAAGTTTTAATATGGCTATACGGTTTCTATTTCTGAACTTTGTGCATTCTAATTATGTTATTTTGATGACTAAGTAGTGTTGAAGGTTTAAGTTTTGTTGGTTTATCGAATGTCTAAGTTGACCAATCCGCGTTAAAAAAGGAAAAATACCAATTTACTGTTTTTTGAAGATAATTACCTCTTATCGGTTAAAACTGTCATTTCTGTCGTATATATATTCCGCCTGTACACACGGCGAAATACTTAAAACCCAACGTATTCTGCCGGTATATCGACGGGATACGGTGTGAGCGTATTAGTGAATTATAATTTTATCAGAAAATGAGTTTATCATTTAATTCACAGTGCATTTTATCATTTAATTGGGTCAGATTGGGTGTTTTGAGGAGTGATTGGATCCCTTTTGGTTTGGCTGCGTTGAAGTGGGTTGTTTTTGGTGTTTGACAGGGACGAACAGTGGAACCCCTAATTCTTGGGGCCAATGTAGAGTGGTGAGGGCACCACCCAACTTTTGAAAGTGGTGGCTGAACAAGAGGACGAGAAGTGGCTGTGGAGGAGCTAAGCAAAATGGAGGCATGGAGCTGCTGTGGCATGTCGAGGATGACAAACGGCTTAATTCTTTGGGTAAACGACTTGTTTCTCTTCTTTACCATATTACTTCGAAAAAGTGGGCTGAACAATTGTTTTATTAAAAAAGCTGACTTAACTACAATCGTCATGTTAAATTCAAATAGGTCTTAACCATTCATTTCAACTATTTAAGCAAGTTGTAACATGGCTATAGGGTTTCTGTTTCTCAACTTTGTGCATTCTAATTATGTTATTCTGATGACTGAGTAGTGTTAAAGGTTTAAGTTTTGTTGGTTTATCGAATATCTAAGTATAATTGTATAATTTTTAATGTTTCATATGTTTATATGAGTGGTTTAATTAATTTGGTGCATTCTGGATTACTCTTTTCTGGTTGAAGAGTATGGAGTAATAATCTTTTGTTGGCTTGTGGATGGCTTAGTTTTATGAAGATGTACATTTACAAAGCATAAGATCCATACATGCAAATGCATTTTTAGAAGTACTTTTAACTCAGTGAGTACTAATGCATTTTTAGATAAAGTGTTTATATTAAGTTGTTTTTGATGAAATTAAGTAATTTGTTTGGCAGTACAGCTTCGTGCCACTATCACATTTATCAAATCGGTTTCCTCATTGAAAAAAATCTTAGGTTCGTCCTTGTGTTTGATGATTACAGTGTTTTAAGTGAAACATTTTTGAAACATTGAAGATCTTCCATTAACCTAAGTCTTTTTTAGGAAGGATTTTTAATTTTTTTTAAAAAGAGAGAATTTGAAGTTGTAATGATAGAATTTTATAATTTCAAGGTTTAAAATTTTAACAAAACTAATTTTGACATTCTATTACATTTTCTTATATTTGATATTATTTTAACATGATACCTTTAAAAAAAAGAAAAAAAAGTCAAGTTTCTACTTCAATATCAAAGACAAACCCAATATTTAGGTATGTCAAAACTAATTATAATTTAATTTTTTAATTATTTTATTTTGTTTTGTTTTGTTTTGTGTAGGTTTATTTGTCCTAGCATACACAGTTGTCAAGTTAAAGATCAATGTCACTATTTCATTCAATTGACGTGGTAGATTTATTTTATTTTTGTTTTATTTATAATAATTAATTTTTTTTATCTTGTATTGTTTCTCTTTTACAGTTTCATTAATCTCTTGGCATTATTCAAATAATTGAGGTCACTTTATTGTTTCTTGATCCACTTAAGTTTAGAATTTCACTTTAGAGTTTAACAAATCAAATATTAGGTCTATTAGCCACGGACAAATCACTTATAGGAAATTTTTTTTCTAGTAAATTATGATAAGTAAACTTACAATAGAAAATTAGGAAAATATATACTTTTAGATATCACATTAGCATGTGATCTTGAGAGACTTTAGCGTACCTTTTTAATGCATGTCTATTAATGACCTTTACATTCTTGCATTTAAGATTAAAAGTGGTAATTTGTTCGATTTAGATAAAGATGATATTTTAAATCATAGTCATATTTTTAAACCTTTGAATATGAGTGATAGTAAAATAGGTAGTAATTACAACAAGTTAGCAATATTGTGTTATATGCATATTTGTTTTTCAATTTTTTATTTTTTAAAATAAATGTACTATCAAGTTTTTCACAAATTAATTCAATTTAAAATTTATATTAATTTTATTGATGTGTCGTGAGTTATTTAAAAATTTTAAAGACTGCAAAAATTGAATCATGAATGTCACATTAAAAAACTAATAAAAATCTTAAATTAAATCAATTTATAAAGCATTTGAAAACTTCTATAATTACTTTAAAATGATACAAAAACTAAAAATATATGCTTATATAATACAAAAATAGCAAATTATTATTTATTACTGTAAAAAGGGTTCTATTAAATTAATAATTAATATTAAAATGATAAAAATTACTTTGATTATGTTTGACTAGTTTCGTATTTTATGTGAGCATCTGAATTATAAGGACAAAAAAATTGTTATTATAATAATAAATATAAAAGCAGTACTATTTGAAAAAAAAAGAAGTAATATTTGATAACTCTTTGCAGTCTTCGTTGATGCTATACTGACAGTGGGGTATTTGACCAATCTTCGTTAAAAAAGGAAAAAAATACCAATTCATTGTTTTTTGAAGATAATTACCACTTATCGATGAAAAATGTCATGTCCGTCGTATATACGGGCGGAATTCATGCCATTTTTGCCATATACGGACAGAATACGGTATTCTGCCCGTTCATACAACAAAATACTTAAAACCCAGCATATTTTGCCAGTATAACCTGTATACCGGAGGAATACGGTCTGACCTTATAAACTCTGCCCACGTGGGCTGTCTACCAACTCGCTCTGCCACGCTCCTCTCTCTCCACGCAAACCTTCTCCTCTCGCCTCTCTGTCATAGAAGTTCTCTTTCTGGCATCCAATCGCACTTTTACGACTAGTTTTCCTTCCGAAAAAGGTAACTTGTGGTGTTATCTTTCGATTTCTTCCTTTACCTTTTGTTTTTTCCTTTTTTGATTCTCTAAAGGAATTCATGTGGTGGTTATCTCTATAGGCAGAAAAAAAGGATACAAGCTCTAACCTGCTCTTATTAGTGAATTATAATTTCTTTAGAAAATGAGTTTATCATTTAATTCAAGGCCCATTTTATCATTTAATTGGGTCAGATTGGGTGTTTTGAGGAGTGATTGGATCCCTTTTGGTTTGGTTGGGTTGACATGGGTTGTTTTTTGTGTTTGACAGAACGGACAGTGGAACTCCCTACTCTTGGGGCCAACGAAGTGGTGGGGGCACCACCCAGCTTTCGAAAGTGGTGGCTGAACAAGAGGACGAGCGGTGGCTGTGGAGGAGCTAAGCAAAATGGAGGCATGGAGCTGTTGTATCATGTCGAGGATGACAAACAACTTAATTCTTTGGGTAAACAACTCATTTATCTTCTTTACCATATTACTTCAAAAAAGTGGGCTTAACAATTGTTTTATCAAAAAAGCTTTGACTTAACTATAATCGTCATGTTAAATCCAAATAGATCTTAACCATCCATTTCAACTATTTAAGCAAGTTGTAACATGGCTATATGGTTACTGTTTCTCAACTTGGTGCATTCAAATTATGTTATTCTGATTACTGAGTAGTGTTAAAGGTTTAAGTTTTGTTGGTTTATCGAACGTCTAAGTATTATTGTATAATTTTTAATGATTCATATGTTTATATGAATAGTTAATCGATTTGGTGCATTCTGGATTTCTCTTTTCTGGTTAAATAGTATGGAATAATAATCTTTTGTTGGCTTATGGACTGGCTAGTTTTGTGAAGATGTACATTTACAAAGCATAAGATCCACAAATGCAAATGCATTTTTAGAAGTACTTTTAACTCGGTGAGTACTAATGCATTTTTAGATAAAGTGTTTATATTAAGTTGTTTTTGATGAAATTAATTAATTTATTTAGCAGTACAACTTCGTGCCACTATCACATTTAGCAAATCAGTGCCCTCATTGAAAAAAAATCTTAGGTTCGTCCTTGTGTTTGATGATTACAGTGTTTTAAGTGAAACATTTTTGAAACTTTGAAGATCTTCCATTAACCTAAGTCTTTTTTAGGAAAGATTTTTAATTTTATTTAAAAAGAGAGAATTTAAAGTTGTAATGATAGAATTTTGCAACTTCGAGGTTTAAAATTTTATCAAAATTAATTTTAACATTCTATTATATTTTCTTATATTTGATATTATTTTATCACAATACCTTCAAAAAAAAGAAAATTCAAGTTTCTGCTTCAATATCAAAGACAAACCCACTATTCAGGTATGTCAAAACTAATTATAATTTAATTGTTTAATTATTTTATTTTTGTTTTGTTTTGTTTTGTGCAGGTTTATTTGTCCTAGCATACACAGTTGTCGACTTAAAAATCAATGTCATTATTTCATTCACTTGACGAGGTAGATTTATTTTTTTTGTTTATTTATAATAATTAATTTTTTATCTTGTATTGTTTTTCTTTTACAGTTTGATCAATCTCTTGGCATTATTCAAATAATTGAGGTCACTTTATTGTTTCTTGATCCTCTTAAGTTTAGAACGTCACTGCAGAGTTTAACAAATCAAATATTAGGTCTATTAGCCACGCGCAAATCACTTATTGGAAAATGTTTTCTACTAAATTATGATAAGCAAACTTACGATATGTTTGGGCCTAAAATAAATCATGTCAATAGGCCGGATTAAACAGGGGTCTAAACGTGTATGAGCCCAGTTTGTTAGGAAGTCTTGCAGGAATTAAGGAAAGGAGACAAATCACAGGATATTCTATAGAATCGAATCAAGGGGATATTTATTGACAAAATATTGGGTGGCTGCCAAAGGAAGTTATCTTTCTTCAAAGAAAATTATTTTTGCTGCCAAAAGAAGACAATTCTCGCCAGCCCTACAAATATTGGTTCAATGCAAGAAGAATGGGGAATCAATCATCCATCATCAGACAACAACCTTGCTTTTACTTTACAGTACTTTTTAGCCATTGACAAGCTTTATTTTTTGTATCTCTTTAACATTTTACCGTCATTTTTAGTTTCTTGTTATTTATTATTTTTGATTTGATGATTTGAGTTCATTGAGTTAAGGACCCTTGAGGAAAGATCGTCCTATTTTCTCATTAGCAATCTTTTGATTAAAGTTTAATAATTTGCACATTTTATTTATTTTTGGTTTGGAATAACGGTAAAATTTTTGGCACGCTCGCGTTTCATTTTTCTAACCTCGTTTGTGCTTTCATTGTTAGGAAAGGATGACGTTTGTCACCTTCTAAAAAGAGGCAAACAATTTGGCACGCTCGGTGGGTCCACGTGTCAAAAATGGTAGTGATAAGAAACCAGGAAGATAAAGCCAAGGGCACAGAGAAAGCTCATAGTTCTGCAGCTCCCTATGTGCCAGAAGCGTCCTTGGGTCAAAACTCACGGGATGTGCTGCAAGATATTCAGATCATGCAAATAGAACTAAATCAGTCAATGGCCCAATGGACTCAGATCTTAACTCTGTCAATGGGTCGAATGACACAGGCCATGGCCCAGTCAAAAGAAATTTTTGTGCAAAAACTCTTGGAGGAGATGGTTGATAGTGTCCAGGCCTCAAAAAGGCCGAAACTCATGGCCTCTTCTCTGCTAGTGGTTCGTGTTGAGATTGAATAGGAGAAGATGCCTAAAGAAACCAGCGTTGTGGAAGTCAGAGGAGATTTAGAAGCTAACAAGGGAAACAGGTGGCCACAATCGACCAACCCCCGCACAGAAGGGCGGATGTGCCCAGAGCTTCGACTCTCCCAGTTGATAAACCTATTGTCTACAACCACCATGGGTATATTGGCCCATTGACACATCCAGCCTTGTATGAAGAAGGTGCTCCCTCCAGTGGCAGAAACAACACGCTTGGGGGCAGTAGAAACTTTGAACCTACTGTCAATGGACTACCCCTTGGGCAAAGCTCACATCTGCTTACTCAGACCTTATCTGGTAGAAATGCAGGTCAAGTTCATGCCAATGCAGTTTAGGAGGTGGTACAAGATTTATTGGGCCCAGGTTTTTGGCCTTTTGCAAGGCCAGAGTCCTGAAAACCACATCCAAAATATATTGATAGGGAACCTTTCCCAAAAGGGGTGAAAATCCTCGATTTTTCTTTGTTTTTAGGCGACGGAGGCCAATCTACAGTGGAGCATGTTATGAGGTTCACCATGCAATGTGGGGCTTCTTTGGATATCCTAACTATTAGAATATGCTCCTTAGGCTATTCCCAAACTCCCTCACCAGAGTAGCCTTTGTCTGGTATGTATCCTTGCCAATAGACTATTTTCAGTTGGCTAGATATGCAAAAACTTTTTCATGCTCAATTCTTTAGAAGCAAGCTGGAGGTAAGTATAGCCGATATGTCTTGACTAACCCAGGCTCCTGAAGAAAGGGCACATGATTTTATAGCCAGGTTCAAAACAATGAGGAATAAGTGTAGGTTACTCATCCCAGAAATCGAATTATTGAGAATGGCACAACGGGGTCTACACTTTGAGCTGCGCAAGAAATTCTAAGGGACGAACATTCGTGATTTTTATGAGATGGAGACCAAAGTCACGGAGTATGAAGAGTTATTGCAAGAAGACATAGCAGGAAGAAACAGACCATGGGGACTTATTTTTAGGAAGTGCACCTGGTAGATGTGCTGGAGATTCCTAGAGTAGAAGTGTTTGTGGCAACAGTAGTAAGCAAATGGAATATTACTTGCCCAAAGCTTGTTAAACAAAGCTCAGGTTCTTACGTCAAAGGAGGTGAAAAGAGAAATGTTTAGTACACCTTTGATGTTACTAAAGCAGGAGAAATTTTTGATTTTCTATTGCAAGAGCATTTCCTAAGTCTGCCAGAGGGTCATACCTTGTCGTTAAAGGAAGAACAAAAGGGGAAAGACTACTGTAAGTTTCACAACACGTGGACTCATGCCACGAATTCTTGTTGGGCCTTTAAGAATATCATCCAAGAGCGTATCAACAAAGGGATCATCAAGTTCCTAGAGGAGACTATGTTGGTGGACAAGGATCCTTTTCCCGCAGACTCTATAAATGTAGTTGCACTTGACTTGAGGGATTGACTCAATGAAAGTCAACAAATGAGACAGAGGGAGACTGCCCTGAGGGTTGGGGAAGGATTCATAAGGTTTGGGTAAGGAAGGAAGACGTGCCATGGCAAAAAACATACCTTTAGCCAAAGGAATGTCCCGTCACATGCCTCGTTTTATTAAACCATTAGTGCCAAGAGAAACAGGGAAGTGGTTTGTGGTGCGAGATAGGAGGTCAGTGGAAAAGAGGACTCGAACTCAGAAAAGACGAGAACAGCGTAAGCACTTACCGCTGCTCTTGGCAAAACAAAGTCAGCAGGTTGACATACCGATTGCAAGACAAAAGGAAAGGTTTCTCATTTGCTAAGAGGCATTGATAGAGAAGCAGGCTGAAACTCAGGCCATTATGGATCAAGTGTTCGCAGGTAATGTTATCAAAACACATCATAATAAGTTTTGCAGAAGGGCTACTAATGACGCAAAATTGGTGGACAGTAGTAGTGAAAGGGAAAGAAGAGATTCAACCAGGAGTAACTAACTTTTAAGTTAGAGAATTACCAATATTTTATGTGGGCATGGTTTTGTTGTTTTTTTCTTCTTATTTCAGGTAAAATGGAGAAGATTCAGAAAGAAAGGCAACTGTACCCATGGATGAAAGGATTGAGGGACAATGGTGCCCCGTCAATGGGTTCTAGGGAGAGGAGCCTATGGGTAGAGTAAAGATGCCCATGGATGATACAAGTCATTTGGTTCATGAAATAGAAGTTAAAGTACTGTGGATTCCACCAGTGACGGTCTGGATACAATGTTCAACACTGCCCAAGAGGGTGAAACTGAGGATCAACCTCTGCAAAAAGACAAGCCTCTGGAGCAAATCAGCCAGTCATTGGCCTTTGGGTTCCCAACTGAGGTAAAACACACTAAACCACTATACATAAAGGCACACATCAATGGTAAGCCTTTGGACAGGGTTCTAGTAGATAATGGATGAGCCATAAATGTTATCCTATGGAAAACACTGTTAAATCTAGGTAAAGGTTCTCAAGATATCATACACACTGATCTTGTTGTGACCACAGTAATAGTTGATGCAACCAAGACACTGGGTGTCATTCCACTGCAAATCCGTGTTGGGAGTAGAGTATGTACTTTAGCATTTTTGTTATTAACTCTACGGCTAGTTGTAAGTTGTTGTTTGGAAGAGATTGGATCCATGCTAACTTGTGCATCTCGTCTACACTTCACCAATGCCTATTATTTTGGAATGAGGGGCAGGTGGAAACAGTTAGAGCCGACACAAATCCATTCAAAAGGGAGGTCAACATGGTGGATGCTTGCTTTTACTATAGAGACACACAAATATCCTTCTAGGGCTCGGACAAGAATGGCAGACCTACCAGCCTCACCTTTGCCAAAGGAAAGGCTATGACTATACCTAAACAAGGCAGTCCTATTGACAGGCCGCCTTGTCCATTGGACAACCAAGATCTTAATGATTAATTGTAATAAACGAGAAAGAGAGCTAGGAGTAGCTGCACTTACCAACCTCAAAGGAACACAACAGCCCAAAGAACGTGTTGAGCTAGAAGTCTTTGGGGTTGTATTCATTTACGAAGAAGCACCGCCAATGAAAGAAGATCAAGTGCAAATAAAGGATCTAGAAGTTGCCCCTGCAAAAATGGAAGACACAAGACTACAGGTTAAAAATCCACTGGAAGAAATCAATTTGGGTACAAAAGAAGATCCAAAGGTTACCTATGTAAATGGACTATTATAACCCGACCTACGAAGCAAAATCGTCCAGTTATTGCATAAGTTCAAGGACTACTTTGCTTGGAACTATAAGGACATGCTGGGTTTAAGCCAGAGCTTAGTAGGGCACCATTTACCTATTAAGGAAGATTTTTTTCCTTTCCAACAACCACCACAGAGAATGTCAAAGGAAGTGGAGCTAAAAGTGAAAGAAGAGATTGAAAGGCTGCTGTTAGTGGGCTCATCAGGCCGGCTAAATATACTGAATGGCTGGAAAATATTATTCTTGTAATGAAAAAGAACGAAAAAATCAGAGTGTGTATTAATTTTAGGAATTTGAATGCTGCAACACCAAAGGATGTTTATGTAATGCCAGTAAGTGACATGTTAATTGTTAATACGGTAAGTCATGAAATATTAACATTCTGTGATTATTTTTCTAGGTATAATCAGATTCAAATAGCTGACAGTGACATACATAAGACAGCCTTCTGGTGTCCAGGAGCTATTGGCACCTTCGAGTGGGTAATAATGTCATTCGGCTTGAAAATGAAGGGGCTACTTATCAAAGAGCCATGAATTTGATTTTTCATGAACTTATCGGCAAGACAATAGAAGTATATATTGATGATGTGGTTGTCAAGTCAAAAAGAAAGTAGGAACATATTGACCATTTAAGAGAAGGTTTGTAAAGCTTAAGGAAACACGAGCTCAGGTTAAATCTGCTGAAATGTGCGTTCGAGGTTAGGGCTGAAGATTTCCTAGGATTTCTAGTCCACCAGAGAGGTGTATGTTGCACCAATGGCGGTGGACATTACGTCCTTTCTATGTTTTGATACTGATTTGAAACGAATGAACTTGATAAATATTGTCCACAGGTTGATGAGACAGCTTAGATCGAAATGGGATGACTTAAAATTAGACTTTGGTGTCAAGAATGATTTTTGGACAAAATTAGTCGACCAACATGAGAGTTACTCGACTAAGTTTGTCCAGGATATTTGAGAGCGTGAAATGAAAAATCGAAAATTTGAATAATGGTTAGTTTGCCAGGTCAGGATAAACTAGTCGACTAACAAGGTGTTTAGTCGACCAACTTGGAGACAAAAGGCTATTTGCTTTTTGTGAGTGGACCTCGGGCAGTGCAAAAGAGGAGAAATTCAAATTTGAACGTTGTAGAGCTCCAAAAAACATATTAGTCGACCAGAGGTAAAATTACTCGAGCAAAATTGAAGTGATTCAAGACAGAAGGTTTTTGGAATATTTTGGTTGAGCAAAATAGTTCTTAGTCGACCAAACTTAAAATATTAGTCGATCAACAAAGTCATTTACTCGAGCAAAATGGAAGTAAGGGAAGACAGAAGGTTTTTGGAATGTTTTGGTCGAGTAGCATTGTGTTTAGTCGACCAAACTGAAATACTTTGGTCGAGTAAAATATATTTTAGTCGACTAATCTGTCTCTGCAGGTACCTTTTCACATCAGAAAGTGAAGAATCTTTTGAGCCTCTATATAAGCAAAATGAAGAAAAAGAATGCAATGAAGAAAATAACTCAACAGAAAATACAACAAGCTTCAAACAAAAAGCTCTCAACTCTCATATTCTTTCTTGTGCAAAATCCAAAAGCTTTCATAGTTGTCTTATTGTACTCTTTGCACAAGCTGATTTTACTTGTTTTATTCAGAATAGACAAATTTGGGTAGGTTGATTTGAGCCGAAAGTCAAATCGTGTGTAAGGTAGCTTGAGCCGGAATTCAAGTGTGTAACAAGGCTCTCGGTGAGCAAGAAACTAAGAAATAGAAGTGTGTGTTGAATCTCCTAAGTGAGGAACTGAGGTCGTGGAGTAGGATTAATCCGAACCACTATAAATTCTGTGTTCTTTGTTCTTGATGCTCTACATTTCAGCAAGAAAGTTCGATTTGTGAACAAGCTCTATTCAACCCCCCCTTCTAGAGCTTGCATCGATCCTACAGTGTAGAGGTTGATGACAACAAAACAAAGGCAATTTAACAGGTTAAACCACCTTCTAGCAATAAGGAACTACAAAAATTCTTGGGGCAGGTAAATTACTTGAGAAGATTTATTTTTAATCTTGCATGTAAAACACAAGGCTTTTCTGAAGTTTTGAAATTAAAGAAAGAAGAAGACTTTGTTTGGAAACCATGCCACCAAGAATCTTTTGAACAGATCAAAGATTACCTGTCTAAACCTTCAAAATCCCATTTCCTGATAAACCATACATTTTAAAGAAGAAATGATATAAAATCAAATATGATAACAGAATAGAGGAGAGAGAAAAGATATATATACACGCTCAGTTTACAAACCTTGGCCCATTTCATTTGAAAAGTTCAAAATCAAACACAAGCGGAAGTAAATAGTTTGAAAAACATTCAAACTCAAATTGTACAACATATGTACAAAACCAAAATATCAAAAATGCAAACTGGAGCTCAACCTCTGAGGTAAGCTCGGAGAACACTAATCAACTCTGTCGTCCAGTAACAGTAGTTACCTACGGCTGCACAATCATTTAAACGATAAACGGGGGTGAGTATAAAATATATTCAGTAAGGATTCTTAGCTTAATATAAAGTAAATGATGTGCAGGGGAAATACGAGTTAGCACGTAAACGTGCCAAACTGTTTTCTCCCTATGGCATCTCTACAAGCCATTCAAACAAATCATACAGATATCAATCAACACACAACTATCAACCACACAGGTTTATCTAACTCATCTGGATCAATAAGATCTCAATATAGCACACAAAATTACACTAAACTAGCACACCACCTCAGTAAGATCATACATAGGTAACTGTATCCATACAGGATCAATCATATATTCTACATATGTGAATGTAAATGTATAAAATGAACTGATAATGTAAATTCACATAGGGTTTTGTCCACCATAGCACACAGTAGTGGAAATCCTCTATCACACACAGCAGAGGTATGATATATAGCCTGAGCAAAGCTCGTAA
>CANYCX010613358.1:0-12158 GCA_948193385.1 Breynia disticha f. nivosa
TATAGCTCATATCAAAACTCATATCAGTACGCATGTATAATCATTTCATTTCCTTTTTCGTTTTCATTTCATTCTCGTCTTCGCATTTTCGATTAAGTACGAGAAAATCATATTCACATTTCATTCGTACTCAAACATGTATAAGCAAAACATATTCGCAATATCATTCACCATTCGATCGCAAATAAATATATAACCATTCATTTTTAATATAGCCAAATAGTGAGATATACTCACCTGTAAGCTGAAATACTCAGACTGGTGTGAACTCACGTCCCGTCCGACTCGGCTACGCTGCCGTCCTATAACATATATCAATCATTTAACAATAATCAATCAACAATTTACCTGACTTTCCAATATAATTGCCAATTTAATGCATGTCCTAGTAATTTCCTTTATTTTACTTCTCAATTTCACAAACCCTAGCCGGAAACCTAACCCTTTTTTTATCGTTAATCAAATCAGGAATCACTCAATATAACATATTTCTAACTCAATTTCCACCTCCTATTCATGTAGACCTAACTTCTGTCTCCCTACTCCCGTCTCCGAATGATCGATCATTTATACCCTTTCCATCACCTTTCCATATCAAATATCAAATCACATATCATATGAAAACATAAACACGTTCACGTACCTGTTTCGTATACCTTTTTCAAATGGCGTACCTGTTTCATTTGAATCGTATCTACGATTCCTTTTTCATTTCATATAACTCATCATATAGCTCATATCAAAACTCATATCAGTACGCATGTATAATCATTTCATTTCCTTTTTCGTTTTCATTTCATTATCGTCTTCGCATATTCGATTAAGTACGAGAAAATCATATTCACATTTCTATCGTAATCAAACATGTATAAGCAATACATATTCGCAATATCATTCACAATTTGATCGCAAATAAATATATAACCATTCATTTTTAATATAGCAAAAATAGTGAGATATACTCACCTATCAGCTGAAATACTCGGACTGGTGTGAACTCACGTCCCGTCCGACTCGGCTACGTTGCCGTCCTATAACATATATCAATCATTTAATAATAACCAATCAAAAATTTACCTAACTTTCCAATATAATTGCCAATTTAATGCATGTCCTAGTAATTTCCTTTATTTTACTTCTCAATTTCACAAACCCTAGCCGAAACCATAACCCTTTTTTTAATCGTTAATCAAATCAGGAATCACTCAATATAACATATTTCTAACTTAATTTCAAACTCAATTCACTAATTATTAATTAATTCTATTACAAATAAAGTTGAAACAATCATAATAAAACTCGAAAAATTTGACGAATAAACTCACTAATTTCCCAACTCGAAACTACAAATGATTTGATATCTCAAATCATTTTCTTAGCTAAATTTCTAATTTAGATTCGATTAGAGGATAAATTCAATTTTAAAACTTGTCAAAATTTACGGTAAACTTCAAAATTCACCAGTTTTGCTTATACCGATAAGTTCCCGGCTCGAGATTACAATCGATTCTATATCTCGAACTCATTTCCTAGCTTAATTTCTCTCTTTCTCTCTCTAAATTCTCTCTCCTCTCTCTTATGTTCTTCTTCCTCACGCCTCTCTCATTCTTTTCTTTGTTTTGACAATTCTGAAGCTTTCCACCTCTTCATATAACCTTTTAAACTAACTTATGAGTATTTTATTCTTTCTTTTCTTTGTTTTAAGTTTCTAGAGCTTTCCACCTCTTTTAAACTAACTAATTATTATTTTTTTATTCTATTATTTTAATTATTTTTATTTTTATTTTTTTTAACTTTTATCCTTAATAAATACTTTGTATCAACCGACCTTCAATCCTCAATTAATCTCTCCTTTCAATCTAATCCATAATTTATTACATTCATTAATCAGTTTAATTATCTTATTAATCTTACGATTTTAAGACGAGGATGTTACAGTCAGTAAGGGGCATACTGAGTTGCTGAGTATGCAGAGACATTGGAAATTGAAGTAGGACGTGGAAAAATAGAGTTGGCATGGGGTGTGCAGGAGTCATCATGACCACACTGATTATCAAACTCCTGTATAAGCCATTTTGAACAGAAAACAGAAGAAAAAAAAAGAGACAAAATAGAGAAATAGAGTAGAGAGAGGCTGAGAATGAGAGAGATAGTAAGTTTGAGCAAGTAATTAAGCATAGAATATCGAATTGATTGTAGAATCGAGCAGAAACTCAACTGGTATAGTTGAGGCAGAAAACTTTTGGAGTTAATGGTAATAATTTGCAAGGTTTTAACATATAGAAATTATCGTAAAGTTAATTTAAAGTAGAAATTGTTAGCAATTGTTATTATAGGAAGTGAATAGGATTGAAATAGGAACATGCATAGTGAATTATCACTATACTTGATTTTATAGGAAATTTTATGTATAGTCATATAGGATGACAGACTACAGTAGCCGAGTAGGACACGTGTACACTCCAGTTGGAGTACTTCAGCTAGCAGGTGAGTAGTTTAACTGACTTTTAAATACCAACTTCTATATGATTTAATACACGATAGAAAATAATTGATTGTTATAATATATGTGAATTTCGAAGAAATGGTAAAATGTGGTATTATATATGATTATATAGGAATATGTTAAAAAGATGGAAATGAATGCATATATTTGATCGAATTGCAAACAGATACATACGAAATGAAATGCGACAGGTACATTTATGTTTATCCTTGAATTTATACAATTGCATGATATTCATATACAAAAAATGATTGTTATGTTGACTGGATTGCTGTTGATATGGTGATGGTGAGGTGATTGGAATGGTGGTTATATGATCGTTCATATTATAGAGGAAGTATATTATGTAGAGAAACTATATTATCGTAGAGGAAGATATTCTGAGACGAATCTTAATTGTTATACGTTTCATGTTGATAATGAATATATTTTACGAAAGTACTTTATTTGATTATAAGAAACTGAAAGGAACTAAATAAGATGTTAAATATTCAATTGACTACTCATTAAGCCTGCAACTCACCAACTGCAATAGTATATTTTGTTTTCAAGACCAGTAGCGAGTTGAGATAGTCACAAGACGATTATAGGTGGGTCAGCTACTACTCCCGCACTTTCTCTCTCTTCACTAGATACCAACAAAGACTTTACATGTTTGATGTTTTCATGATGTGTATATATTTGGATATGATCTTTGTTGTTATGACTGATACTGGTTTATTTAAGATGTTTGGTGTGGGATGATACTGATTTGATATATGAGTGTTGTTTATTGTCTTCTAGATTATAGTATAGGTTGAGGTGCATGTTGATATTGATATGATTGTATATATATGCATGAGAGATGATATTGTTGATTATGATTGATTTTTGGGATTGATATTGGGTTAATATTGAGAGTATTTTAGGTTACAGCAGATATATGCAAACTGTACTTAATTGCTGTAGGCTTTGTATTATATGGAACAGATGACGTATTAGCTCAACACAAGGCCTAGCCCATGGGTGTGTTAACATGATCTGTGTTCTGGTTATATTTTGTACCAAGCTATAAATTGTTATATAATTTAGTGAAATGGTTAAGAAAATATAATGATATGATTTGTATAGTTATCAAAAAGTACGATAGAAAGTGAAATGTTTTTAAATATACATTTTAAATGGTTAAATGAATAGTTAATATATGATTAACATGATAATAAGTTTTGGGCATTTTAGATAATGTTTTCATTTAGTATATATGAAAAGGATAAATGGAAGGATCAAGACTTCAAGCAAGAAGTGTTTGATTAATACACGAGTTATCCTTATAGAAAAAGATTATTAAAGTTGTCATTTGGTACATATAGATAAGAAAACATGTACAACATAACTTCAAGCAAGAAGCGTTTGATTAATACATAAGTTATCTTTATATGGAAAGATGAGTAGCTAAGTAAAGTGACTTAATGAGTCTTCTACAAGCAAATGAATATTTATTGATTAAGTGTACTAAACCAAAGATATTGAATCAATGTATGAAAATCATAAAAGTATGATTCACCCAACAACTCATTCATCTTGGAACATAGTCATTTGAGTTATGTGTCCAAAAGATAAAATGAAGTTATATGTAATAATTAATGATAAGTCAAAGAATCTTCCTAAATTAAGATTGGTCATTGTACAAAAGGCTTTTATTGTACACCAATCAGAAGAGAAATTTAACTCATTGTACAAAAGGCTTTTATTGTACACCAATCAAAAGAGAAATTTAAAACCTAATAAAGAGATAGTGAATCTATTAACTATAGGTTATTCAAGGATTAAGGTCTAATGTCCATAATTTTCTTGTTTTGTCAACATTTCTTAACCCAAAATAGATAACAAAACAGTTGTTGCTCAAATAAGACTATTTTCTTATGAAAGAGATCATTTTTCAAGAAAAAAAAAGGTGTTTATACTTATGTGTCACGAATTCCTAAAAAGGATTAAAAATGAGATTAAGTTCACTAAGAGTTATTAAATGAGAATGCATTTACACATGAAATCTAAGAAAGATGAGAAAGTTTCAAAGAGTGAAATAAGCATTGACATACTTAGAATTCTTTAAATTCAAAGAAGCATTCATTCGAGTTAGCATCATTGAAAGTAAAGGTGGAACATAGCATACAGAAATGTGGTGGTTCAAATATGTGGATGTTGTCCTATTAATTAAATAACCATGCTAGCATTAAACTGAGATTATACAAGGTATCAAAATCTATGATGATAGATTATATTGGTTTAATTGGGACTAAGTCTATATACTAGACATGTTCTAAATATGTCTAGCTCGAACAAAGAAAGTTTATCTTTGTGTCAAGAGTTGAGTTTATTAAGGAACAACTTGAACAGAAGTCAATGCGCTTTTTGTCATTAATTCTATTAAACAAACTATCGAGTATACTATGGATATGAATTTTGACACTTTGCAGTTGGTGAAAGAGTATAGTTTAAAGGTGTCATAAGTTGACAGTAGAACTCTTTAGAATTAAACTATGTAGCTAATTTAGAATATAGAATAACAAATAAGCTATAGCAACGCTAACTATAGGTAAGGTTGTGGATTAATAGATTTCTATATTGGTTTAGGAATGATTCCAATCATCCTAGTTCCATTGGAAATTTTGTATGACATTAATGAGATCAATGCACAGACTAAAAAGACTTGGTCACATCCTAAGTCCAAACTATTATTTAAGATTCACCGCTAAAGAGTGATAGATTCAAGATCAAACAAGAATGTTATCAATAATAATGAAGTTGATTATTGACGCGATAGTTGCCTCTGTTTCAACGTGAGAGGATATGTAACATCTCTTAAATTCGTGCTAAGCCTACTTGGGCTTAATGTTGCACAAGGTAAATCATTGTGGGATGATGTATATAGGTGTACATGTATTTTAATTCAAGGTTGATTGATGTTTAATTAAGTTGGAATGATGTTTAAAATAAGTTGCAAGTATGGTTGTATAGAGATATGTATGTCCAATATCAAAAGAGGTCAGAAAATGCTAAGTATTGTTGTTGGCATGCAAATAACGTACGTTATTTACATTTAAACCTATGTTATTGGATGTATGATCGAATAACATACGTTATTCCTATGAATAACGTACATTATTCATACAATTTTTGCCAGAAAGTTCATTTTATTAAAGTATGTTAATTGTTAAAATAGACATACATTATCAGGGGTCAGGACATGTCATTAAATGGTCGAGAACAACCATAACTGAGGAAAAAACATTCCCAAACCCTCCAAACTCTCTCCCAACCATGATACACTATTCCTAGAACCTTCCAAACATCAAACCTACCAAAAAACATTGGATTAACAACGGATTAACAACAAATTTGTCCTTCTATCGATCTTTCTTTTAGCTAGGTTTTGGAGCTATGAGAAAGGAGGTAAGCTTCATGATTTTGAACTGAAATGTTGTTGGGAATAGCTACATTTGGTAGGGTTGTGTTGAGTTTTTATTGTAATTTTTGATTCCATAAGTCTTTAACCCTAAAACATAAGATTTAGTGAGCTTTAAGAGATTAGGGTTTTAGGGAAATTTGGGATTTCGGGAAACATAGTAGGAAATGTTGAAATATAGTACATTTTTTGTTGAACTATACTAAATGTGATTAAATGTGTGTAGGAAATGACAACCGGAACCCGAATCGGGGATTTGTGCCGAGTCGAATCTACGCGAATGCGAAGTAAGTGTTCTTTAACGCTTACTACAAAATGCTTGTTTTGTATGATTAAGTTTATGTTATGAATGCCTTCTTTGATGATTGAAAATGCTAAATGATCATAATAAAGTGTTCTAAGAATGCAAACTTGATGGTTTAGTCATTGTGGTGAAAGTGCTTAAAGGATGCTTGAATGCAAGTTTGATTAAGTGTAAAAAAAAATATGAAGTTGATTCCTAAGAAACTTGTATGATGTGAAGTAATGATTTGTGGTTTGGCTTTAACAAAATGAATGGCATGTTATGAATGTGATGTGTTGTACGATTCTAAGTGCAAAACTTATAATGAAGGTTGCTTGAATGTATAAGTGATACTATAAGTGGTGCTTATAAGTGCGCATTATTGTGAATGTGTTGGAGGATTACAAATATAAAGCTTGTGATGAAATGTGTATGGTATGGGGGATATGTGATTGAGTATGATGTGATGATTCATGTTTACTTGTCATATGCACGATACGGATGTCCCTTATTGGTTGTTTAATGAACTCTATTTGAGTTTCATTCGATATATGTTGGATTATGTCACGAGTTGGCCATTATGAATATGTTGTGAAATGGAATATTTTTGTGGAACATTCATGTGCATGTTTTATGAGAAAATTTGAGATGATATGTATGGAGTTGCATTCATACGGATCATATTGTGTTGGCATGAGCACGTGCATGTTCATGCATTGAGAAAAAAGGGAGCATATGGCTCACACACGATAAAATGGGGGATTAGCCCAAATGTTTAAGAACACAGGAGCTTGACTCTTAGTGTTATGCTTTGGCAGAGCAGAGCTCAATGCCGGGCGAGGTCTGATGGATTGTGATAAAATGAGAGATTAGCCCGATTGTGAGAAAAATGGGGGATTAGCCCCATTGTGATTTGATGTCGAGCAAAAGCTCGATGATTGATGTTGGGCTAGACCTGATGTTTTCAGACCTCGGGGTACATATGTGTGGACAATGTATTAGCATTGCATTTGCATTCATTATGCCTACATGTTATTGATTTGCATAGAACATAAATGTGTATGCGTTCGGTTATGATATGAGTATAATTTGTGACTGGAAGATATGGACTCTAGTATGAGTTTAGGAATGGTTTGTACTTTGAGCAGGATATGAGTGTTATTGAATGAATTATATGGATGGATATGATCTTGCATGGTTATATGTAAATTGTGTGAGTTGTGTGCTCTATTGGAATTGGTGTTATGTGTGGTGGTTTGAATGATAGGATGATATGTGTTATGGTGGTTGGATGTGAAAACTTTTAAGGTTTGATTCTATTGTGGTACATCACAGATTTTTCTATGGTATGAGATATATGGGTTGTATGTGAGTGTGTTATGGTTTGGATGAAAATGTGTTGTTGTTGATATATAATAGAGGTATGCTTTGTCGTTTGGTTTGAGAGATTACATGTGAGTGATTGAATTAATAGAAGAGAAGAAATGATAGATGCATGTTCATTAAGTGTTTGATTGTGTTGGATTAGAGTTGTTATTTCAATAATGTTGGGTGTGGTTCAAAAGAGGTTTAAAATGGTGGACTAGGAGGCAAATAAAGATGGAATGCTTAAAAGTGCAAATGACTCATATGTGTGGTATGACTGCAGGTAGAATGATAATTTGATGTTGATAAAGTATGTTTAATCATGTGTTAATGGAAAATTTTTGTGTTTAGAGTGTATAAGATGGATGAACAAGTGTCTAGGAAGATGGGTTGATATGTTAAAGGTTGTAAAAGATGTATAAGTCTGGTATACAACTCAAAAGTGGGCAGAATAGGGATGATGTGCAATTAACATACATTATAGTTCCTAATAGCGTACGTTAGGGCTTGCTAAACATACGTTATTTTAGTCCAGAAAACCCTATTTTTGCCCGAATGATGTGCTAATGACTATCTAAAGTGATAGAATGATTTAGGATGAATTCCTAAGGCTTAAAACACACAAATAACTTATTTGTGGCATGGTTATGGTGAGCCATTAGGGAGGATATGCTGTGGAGACCGAGGACTCCTCTGCACCCCAGCTTTGATAACACTAGGGGATCACTTATATAGTATATTTTATATACTCACCTGTGTTGGATGTTGATTTGTGTGCAGAGTGACAGGTATCAGGGACGGGACTACGTGATCGGCGAGGCTGAGCAGTATGATACTGAAGGTCGAGCTCCTAGTTTTGAGTTGTGTTTATGCTGTGTGTTTACACCACTGTAGTGCATATGGGATTCACAAATACTGTGTGTAAAACGTTTCCATTCTTCCGCATTTTAAATTAATAATGATGTATGATAGGACCAAATATGCACATTTATTCCACTTATTTCTAGTTGATTTTCATGTCATTTTAGTAGATAAACTATGTGATTTTATAAGCTTATGTTCGTTTTGGTTTTATCTAGGCGCGATTAAGGAACGTGAAGATTTTTCCATGATTTAATGGAAAAGAAGACACATCGAGCGGGGCCATTTTAAAGGCATAAACACATGAGTTAGGAGCTTGAATTGGAGCTTAATTCATTGCCAAATTAGATAATTTGATCATGCCAAGGCAAGCTAAGAAGTGTGGTGCAAATGATAAGTGTTTTGAGCCCGCCAATTAGACTCAAACAGACTCAGTTTGAGGATTTTGGGCACACTTTGGTGTCGCGAACGTGGTGACCTGAATACCACGAATTAAGGGCAGAAAATTGGACTCATGATACTTCATAGATTGAGGAAGATGGTGTCAAAAGATGGTTCACGTTCGTGACCAATTGAACCACGAATGGAGGCTTGAATTGGCTCAAACGTGACACTTGAATGTGTTGAAAAAAATGGGCAGAATAGGAGTCACGAACGTGACTTAGAAGAGTCACGAACGTGACTCATATTTTGGAAGCCAATATTGAGTCAAAAATGAGTCACGAATGTGACTCACTTGAGTGACGAACGTGACTCATATTTTGGAGGCTCAAAATTGGAGAAAAATTGGACAGAAGAGGTGCCAGGAACGTGATGCCCCTGAACCACAAACGTGACACTTAAAAGAAGATGCAAAAATGGGCAGAATGTAAGCCACGAACGTGACTCACTTGAGTCACGAACATGACTCCCATTCTAGAGGCAAAAAAGAGTGTAAATTGAAGGCAAAGTTGGTCAGAAGACCAACCACGAACGTGGTGCACCAAGCCACGAACGTGGTTCACCTTTTTCACTCAAAAATTGGTCAGAAGATGAGCCACGAACGTGGCTCATTCAACCACGAACGTGGCTCATTCAACCATGAACGTGGCTCAACAGAATTAGCCCAAAATGCCCTTAAAATGTGAAGTTTAAGTGGGGGCATTGAGGACATTCCATAAAGGCTGAATGAGGCTAATAAAAAGGGTTATTTAGGGTAAAAGATTGGGTCTTTTGGCCACCCTTGGCTGGAGCATTTTGAAGGCTTGGAGCAAGGGTTTTGTTCTTCTTTCCTTCCTCTTTTATGTTATTTTTATTTCTCTTTTGTTAGTCTTTCATCTAGCCATGTTAGGCTGGGGGTTTTTATGGGTTTTTCTTGGATGTAAATAGAGTTTAATACTTGGTCTACTTGTATGATACATTGGGGTTTTGTTGCATGAATGATTTATTTTTGAATGAATGTTTATTTGATTGAGCTTAATGAATGAATGGTTTAATGGGTAATTCTAGTTGATTGTTGTTTGCGGCCTTATGTCGGAATTGCGAAAGCCGAGGTCTAGGGAGGGCTAAACCATTAATGGAATCTATGTCAAAAAATTCTAGTTTTGTATAGGATTATATATTCATAGATATCAATTAATCGGTTGCACTTTAGGAACAATTAATTGAATTTGCTTGTTAAATATTCGTTGTTAGTAATCCTATTCCGGAGTTGCAAAAGCCTAAGTTTAGGAAGACTAATCAAATAGAGTTAGGGCTTGTTTGGAGAGAAATATACCAAATGACCTTGATGTGTTCGATGAAATGCTTAAGTGACTATGGCCTTGCCTAGTTTAATGTATCCTGAAAGGGACTCTTAATTAACGATAGCACGAGAACACCGTCATTAGCCTCAACTCATTAAGTAACCAAGTATAGTCTCTATTGAAATCTAGGAAAACTCACCTTTTTAGTCCATTGTTGAGTCTTTGTTTTAGTGCTTGTCTTTACATTTCCTTGTTAAATCAAAATTCCTAAAATCCAATTCATGTTTATTGCTTTCCTTTATTTTCTCGTTAGAACCGAATCAATTTGAATACGACGTTCCTCGAGAGATTCGATCCCTGGAGGCATACTTCCATGGTAAAACTACACCGATCTAGTGCGTTTGCTAGAGCCAGTCATGTTTTGGCACCGTTACCGGGGAACGGCGTATTTATTTTGATTTAGTGCTTGTTTGTTTTACTAACCATTTTCTGTTTTTTAGCTTTTCTTTTTGTAGGTTAATTTTTTAAAGGAACATACGTGGACATAACCAAGAGGATCACTTCATATATTTTATAGGGTTATGATTTGGGGCTTAATTGAAGGGATCCGTACACCGAGGGGGGAGTCCCTATTGAAATGGTTGCGGATCCTATATTTTTTAAAATGACTGGAGTTGTTGACGAGGCGGATGGGAGACAAGCTCCACCGCCTCATGGTGGGATAGGACATTCCCCAAGGGAGATTTTGAGAAATTTTCAACGGCCGATGTTGGGGATGATCAAATCACCCATTGTTTTGAGTCCAGTTGCAAGGGATTATGAGCTTAAGTTGGTACATTTTGACATGCTACCAAGTTTTCATGGATTAGCATTGGAGGATGTTCTATCACTGTTAAGGGAATTTTATATCATCGTTCAAACCTTCCCTCTACGTGGTTTAACGGAGAATGAGCTACAAATGAAATGTTTCCCTTACACGCTTAAGGATAGAGAAAAGTTTTGGCTAATCAACCTTCTAGGAGGTTCCCTGAGTACTTGGGATGAGGTGTATGCCAAGTTTATCGACAAGTATTATTCACTTCAGAGGACCATAGACCTAAGGAACTAGATTTGTACCTTTACTGAGTTGAATGGAGAAGAACTTCATTAGGCATGAGAGCAGTTTCAGACACTACTCACCCAATGTCCTCATCATCAACATTCTCTTGCACTATTGGCTTAGATTTTTTATGATCGATTGTCTCCAATGAAGAAGGCAATTGTGGACAAGGCCTCAAGTGGATATGTGGGCAACAAAACTGCGATAGAGGTTTGGGATATTTTTGAGTGAGTGGCCATTAATATGAGAGATAAAATTTCAAGAGGAAGAAGGAGAAAAGAGGTGGATGAAGAGTCTTTCTACACTCATGATTTGAATTTGAAGAAAGATGGATCAACCGAGTGTATGATGATTTTTATAGAGGAGAAGGATACAAGGGATGATGTGCGGTGTAGTTCTTATGGTGGTGTCAACCACATGGAGGACACATGTGTTTATTACACTACACCAAGGAATTGGGAAATGAGTTATGTAGCTTTTGAGGATGATAATTTTGGCGAATTTGGATTCAACCAACAACTTCAAGCCACCGAACCATTTTCCAACACCAATGACTTGAGATGGAGGACCAATCCATACGTGGAATGGGAGACTAACTTCGAGCATGACATTCCTCCACCTCCACCTACGCCTTGCCAATCTCCTAACCAAACTACTGTAGGAATAAGATTAGCTCTAGAAGGGGGGTTGAATAGAGCTAATACGATTTGAGAATTTTTGCGGAAAATAACAATAAATGACACAGGATATAGAGTGGTTCGGATCAAACACCTACTCCACTACCTAAGTTCCTCACTTAGGATTTTGGCCAACACTTTCTATTACCTCACACTTGACTTCCGGTGCAAGCTACCTTACACTTTAACTTGACTTAC
>CANYCX010613580.1:0-16238 GCA_948193385.1 Breynia disticha f. nivosa
GAGACGTGGTCGTGTCATGCAGAAGCATGGTTGGGTGATGACAAGACAGGGTCAAGTCATGCCAAACCTAGATTGAGTCATGTCGAGACACGGTCAAATCATGATGTGAAATTGTCAGTCACGCCTAGTTGAGATCAATTAACGCCGAGACGGGGTCGAGTAATGCAGAGACATCGTCAAGTCATGCCAAGATAATGTCAAGTCATTTTGAGACATAGTAAAGTCATGCTCGGACCACACTGGGCTCAGTTGAATCACACTAGATCACATTGGGCTCGGTTGAGTCATTCTCGGATAATGGGGAAATGGGTCAAGTCATGCCGAGACTGGTCGAGCAACGTCGAGACAAGGCTGGATCAAGGATATAAGCGGGCGACTCACGCCAAGATGCATCGGGTCCCGCTCGGGTCTCGCCAAAATACGGTCGACTCAATCTCAAATCATGTCAAGACTCAGTCGAGTCACTCTCAATAACCTGGAGACACGTTCGAGTCATTCTTGGATAACACCGAGGCGCGGTCGAGTCCCGCTCTTATACCACCAAGATGCAATCAAGTGACGATAAAATCGTGCCAAGACTTGATTGAGTAGAGCTTGTATCAAGCCAGGATGGGGTCGAGTCACACTGAGACAAGGACGAGTCATGCCAAGGTGCAGTTGAGTAACGCTTGGAAAATGCTGAAAAGTATTCGCGACGGTCTCAAATCACGCCGAGACATGATCAAGTTGTGCTCGGAGTAGCCGAGACGGGGTCGAATCACGCCAGAATGAGGTCGAGTCACACTGAGAGGTGGTCGAGTCACGATCTAATCACGTCGAAACACAGTCGTACGTTCTGAAACGGGATCGACTCCCGCTGAGACAGGTTCGAGTCACACATAAATGCGGTCAAGTCATGTCGAGAGGTGGTTTAGACGCATTGTAGACACGTCGAGACGCGATTGAGTCACGACAAGATATGGTCGACTCAAGCCATGATAGGGTCAAGTTACACCGATACGCGTTTGAGTCACGCTTTGAGTATGCAAAGACGTGGTCGAGTCTCACTGAGATGGGTTGAGTCTCGCTGAGATGGGTTTGAGCCATGCAAAGTCGAGGTCGAGACACAGTAGAGTCATATCACGGATTGGTTGAGTAACACCGAGACGGGATCTATACATGTCGAGACATGGTCGAGAGTTGGGAGTCATGCCGAGATGCGGTTAAGTAATATCGAGCGAGGTCAAGTCATGGCGAAAACGCAGTTGAGTCCCACAAAGATAGGGTCTAATAATGTTGCGATGGGGTCGAGTTGTACCTAGATGTGTGCCAGTCATGCTTTGATCCAGCCAAGACGCAATCGAGTCATGCCGAGATGGTGTCGAGTCAAACTGAGACGAAATTGACACAGGTTGAGACGGGCCATGCCCTTTTGAGACACGGTCAAGTCACACAAGACACAATTGGGTCACTCTCTGCTTCTGTCGAGATGCAATCGAATACCACTCGAATCACATCAAAACCCGATCGAGTCACGCTCGAATCGCGCTGAGACACAGTTGAGTCACGCTCAGATCACATTGAAACATGGTCGACTCATGCTGAGGCGCGATGGAGTCAGGTTGAGACACGGAAGAGTCTCACCGAGACAGGGTCGAGTCACACTAAGAAGAAGAAGCGTCCAACCGAGATGAGGTCGAATCACGCACATGTCATGGTAGCAGAATCATGATAAGAAAAGGTCGAGTCACGCCGAGACACGGTCGGGTCCTGTCAAGACGCGGTTTAGGTACGCCGAGACTTGGTTGAGAAGTGGTAGAGTCGCCTACATATGGTCGAGTAAAGCCGACACCTGGTCGAGTCATGCTGAGATAGGGACGAGTCTTATTGAGGCATGGTCAAGAAGCACCACGACGGGGTCAAGTCATAACGAGACTGGGTCGAGTAACACTCGAATCATGCTGGGACATGGTTGAGTTACACTCGAATCAAGTCGATATGGGTCGAGTCAAGCCGAGACGTTGTCGAATCAAGCTGAGATGCGGTGGATTCATGCAGAAAGGACATTAGTCACGATCTTGTGGTAGGACGAGTCACCCTGGGATGGGTCAAGTCACACTGGAGTTGCGCCGAGATGTGGTTAATTCACTAATCGATTGTGTCGAGGTATGGTCAAGTCAAGCTCAGATCACATTAGGACGCGGTCGACTGAAGCTTCTATCACTCCTAGACAGTGTTAAGTTACGTAGAGATGAGGTCGAGTCTTGCCAAGACACAGTCCAGTCCTGTCAAGAGGGGATCGAATCATACTCAAGATTGGATCATGCTGAGACGCAGCTAAGTCACTCTGACATGGCGCCGATTGATGCCAGGATGCAGTGGAGATGTGGTCGAGTCATGCCCAGTCGGGGTAGAGTCACGTCGCGACAAGTTCGATTCATGCTCGAATTACGTTGAGAAGAGGTCGAGTCACGCTCAGGTTAAGCGACGATGTGCTCTAATCGTGCCGAGACGCAGTCGAATCATGCCGAGACGTTGTCAATCCATACTGAGACGAGGTAGTACCGTTGAGACGCAGTTGAGCGATGTTTAGATCACATCGAGACAGGGTCAAGTCTTGTCGAGGCAGAGCTGAGTAACGTCGAGACATGGCCAGTTCATGTTGATACGCTATCATATCACCCACAGATCATGTCGAGATGCAGTCGAGTCAAGCTAAATGGTGTCGGGACGAGTCAAGACGAGGTCAAATCATGCCAAGACGTGATGGAGTCATACCAAAGATGGTGTTGAGTCACACTCAGATTACACCAAGATACGGTCGAGTAAAGCTCATATCACTTTAAGATGCGTGGAATTAAGAAAAATTGAGTCATGCTTAGATCACACCGAGACAAGGCCAAGTCAAGACAAGACTATATTAAGAGGTTGAGTAATGCCAAGATGAGGTAAAGTCATGCCGAGATGGGGTTGAGTCACGCTGAGAAGGCGTTGAGTCATCTGGACACACGGTCAAGTCATAACGAGATGGGGTCGAGTCATGCTGAGACGGGGTTGAAAAGTGTTTGAGTCATGTCGAGACTGGACGAGTCATTGAGACTCGAGGGAATCATGTCGAGAATCGGTTGAGTCATGCCTAAATAGGGTCAAGTCCCACTAAGACTCATTCGAGTCTCCTTGAGAGATCACGCTAAGACTTGGTCAAGTCACGTCGTTACGGGCGTGAGTCACACATGGATCAGATCAGGATACGGCTGAGTCTAGCTCAAATTACGAGGAGATACGATAACGTCCTGCTCGGATCAAGCCAAAACGTGGTCGAATCACGCAAAGAGTAGATCAAGTCACACTTATACTCGGTCGAGTCATGCACGAATCACATCGAGATGGGGTCGAGTCATGTTGAGGGAGGGTTGAGTCATGCCGAGACATGGTCGAGTGTAATCGAGACAATATCAAGTAATGATGCTGAGATCGAGTCAAAATAGACAGGGTCGGGTCACGTCGGGCATGGTCAGATCACGTAGAGATGGGTCGGGTCACACTAAGACGTGGTTGAGTTACGTTGAGACAGGTTGAGTGGCGTCGAGACGCAGTCGAGTCAGGCCGAGGTGTTTTTGAGTCACGTTGTAATCATGCCGATATGCGGTCGAGTCCGCTCATATCACATCGAGATGCAGTTGAGTCAGGCTGATATACGGTTGAGACACAGTCCAGCGATGTCGAGGCATGTTCGAACCGAGATAAGGTTGATTCACAAAGATACATGATCAAGTCACTCCCAGATGAGTCGAGTCATGCCGAGATGTAGTGGAGATGGAGCAGAGTTACGTACAAACGTGGTTGATTCATGTCGAGGCGGGTGAGTCAAGCTAACACGCGGTCGAACACGCGATCAAATCACGCAGAAGCGGTCGACTTATACTCAAATCAGGTTGAGACGTGGTCGAGTTACACCGAGACAGCAGCAAGTTCCACCGGGATGCATCACGCTAGGATCATGCTGAGACACGATCGAGTCACTCTAAGATTGTGCCTAAAGAAGGTCAATTTATGTTCGGATCCCGTCGAGACGGGGTCATTTCTCGGCTAGATAGGGTCGAGTCTCTCCGAGACGTGGTCAGGTCACATAAAGTGATGACGAGTCACAGTCGAGACACATATAGACATGGTTTACTCATTCCAAGGTGCACTCGGGTAATTCTGACCGGGTTGAGTCACGTCGAGACGGGGTCGAGTCACGCCGAGTCGCAATTGGTCATGCCGAGAAGCAATCGATTTACTCTCAGATTTAGCCAAGACATGATCGAGCATGCCTGGATCATGCTAAGACGGGGTGTACTCACACCGAGACAAAGTAGATTTACATTGAGAAGCAGTTTAATCCCACCTAAATTAGGTCGATTGACGTTGGTACTAGCTCGACTAATGAATATACACGGTCGAGTTGCGTTAGACATGGTCAGTAACGCCCAGACGAGGTCGAGTCATACAGAGATGCAGTCGATTGGCGCTCAAATCCAGTTGAGACACAGTTGAATAATGCTTGAATCTCGCCTAGATCGAGTTAAACCTATACGGGGTCGAGTGACGCCTAGGTAGGATTCAGTGACTTCGAGACACGGTCCATTCACCTCGAGATGCGATCGAGTGTTGTTTGGATCCTATCAAGACATTGTTGTGTCACGTTCCAATCTGATCAAGATGCGGTCCAATCATGCTCAGATCCCGTGTAGATGCGGTCAAGTTAAGCTCGTATAGTTTTTAGATGGGTCAAGTTACACCGAGACATGGTCGACTCATGCCTAGATCAGTTGAGTCATGACAAGATGGGGTCGAATCACGCTCAGAGCACGTTGAGAAGTGGTCGAGTCATGCGAAGACCTACTCTAGTCATGCTGTGGCACGATTGAGTCACGCACAGATTACACGGAATGCAGTTGTGTCATGTTTGGATCACGACGAAATGAGGTCATCACATTGAGATGGGTTAAAGTCTTATCGTCACGAAATTGAATCCCGTTGAGATGTGATTTAGCCAAGCTCGAATCCTGCCGAGAAGCTTTGAGTCATGCCTGAATCATGTATAGGCACGGTCGAGCAACGTTCATATCAAGCAGACACGCGTTCCAGTTATTTTCAGATCTCGTCAATGCCTAGATGGGGTTGAGTCATGCCGAGATAGAGGCAAGTCACTTCTAGTCACACCGAGAATAGGTCAAATTAGACCAAGACGTGTTCAAGTAATTCTAGATCCCGTTGAGACGTGGTTGAGCCACACTCGTCCCTCCTCGAGACAAGGTCAAGTGACTCTCTGATGCTCTGGTCATACTGAGACGCGTTCCACTCTACTTTGATCACACCAATATATGGTCGAGTTAGGCCGAGTTGCGGTCGAGTCATGGTAGGACATTGTCGAGTTACGTTGAGATGTAATCGAGTCACACCGAGACAGGGTCAAGTCATGCTGAGGCACGGTCAAGTCACTTTGATACAGGGCAACGACACGTTGAGAGGGCATCGATTCATGCTCAGATCACACCGAGATGTGGCCAAGTGAAGCTAGGATCACAGTAAGATGTGGTCAAGTCAAGCTCGTACCCCATCGAGATGCGATCGACTCACACTCGGTCCATGCCGAGGAGGGTTAAGTCATGCCTAGATGAGGTTGGGTGATGCCGAGATATGCTCGAGTTGCCCTGAGACAGGGCGAAGTCTCGTCGAGATAGGGTAGTCATGCCAAGATGAGGTCGAGTAACTCTAAGACGGGGTTGAGTCACGTGCAGACAAGGTCATGTTGCGCTCAGGTCACGCCAAGACATGCTCGAATCATTCCAAGGCAGGCACAAGTCCTGCAGAGAGGAAGTTGAGACACGCGAAGACGTGGCCAAGTAAGGTCGAGATCGGGTCGACTCATACCGAGATGGTCGAGTCACGCCAATACGCGGTTGAGTCAAGCCAAGACGCGGTCGAGTCTTGCCGAGACGGGATGCACTCACTCCGAGAAGAGGCTAATAAACATCGATGCAGTCTAAACGTGATTGAGACTTGGTTGAGTACCACTGAGACGTGATTGAATAATGCCGATATGGGGTCGAGTCATGCTGAGAAATGTTCGACTCATGAGGAAACACGTTGATTCATGTTGAAATGTGGTTGGGTCAATCAGAGATGCGATCCAGTCACGCCAAAATGCGGTCGATTTGCTCTCGGATCCCACCGAGAAGCATTGAGTCAAGCTTGGATCACATTTATCACGTCGGGATAAGGTCAAGTCACGCCAAGAAGGCACGCTTAGATCATGCCAAGGTGCAATTAATTTACTCTGAGATTGGCCCGAGTCACGCCCTGATGAGGTCGAGTCACGCCAATACACAGTAAAGAACAAATCAAGTCACCCTAAGATATGGTTAAGTCACTCAGATATGGGTTTTAGTCATTCCTAGACGGGTCAAGTCACACCGAGATGCGGTCGTGTCTCACTCGGATCACATTGAGATGTAGTCGTGTACAGCTAGATCCTACTGAGAAGTGGTCGAGTCCTGCTTAGATCCTGCTGACTTGGGTTGAGTCATGTTGAGAAGAGGTCGAGTCACATTAAGATGTGGCCAACTCACGTCGAGACAGGCTCAAGTAATGTCTAGACACGGTCGAGTAATACTTAGATCATACTGAGATGCCGTTACGTAGATGAGAAGTGGTCGAGTCTCGTTGAGACGAGGTCAACTCAAAGGGAGATGCAGTCGACTCATGCTGAGACGCAGTCGCGTCAAGCTGAGACGCGCTCGAGTCACACTTGAATCATGTCGGGATGCGGCTGAGTTGCGATGAGATGCGTCGAGTCTTTCTCTTTTCACACCAAGACGCGATTGAATCATACCGAGAATGGTCAAGTCATGTCTAGGCATTGTTGAATCACGCCGATATGCGGTCAAGAAATGTTGCATCACACGGAGACGGGGTCGAGCTATGTTCAGTCACATCGAGACGGCGTTGAGTCCTATTGTGACACGGTCAAGTGATGCTCGAATAATGCCGAGAGTCAGTCGAGTCCTATCCTATCGATTAACGATGACACGCAGCTTGTCATGCTGAGATGGGGTCAAGTCACATCGAGACTTTATCGACACACACTTGAATCAAGTCAAGAAACGGTCGATTCAACATCGGATCACACAGGTGAATTCCAGCTCGGGTCGTTCCGAAACACATTTGAGTCACAACAAAATGGGATTGAGTGTTGATGAGATGTGGCTGAGTTACGCTTGATTCATGTCGAGATGCTGTCGACTCAAGCTCGACGGGGTTGATTCACGATGAGACACGGTCGATCACACCGAGACGAGGTTGAATCATACTGAGATGCGGTCGAGTAATGTTGAGACATTGTCGTGACATGCTCAAATCAGGCAGAGACATGGTTGAGTCAAGCTCGGATCACGAAGAGCGCAGTCAATTCAACCCTAGGTTGTCTCATCAAGAATGAGAGTCACGTTGAGACGCAGTCAAGATGTAGTCGAGTCACACAGAGATGTTGTCGAGTCTCGTAGAGATGTGGTCACGTCATGCTGAGACGATGTTGAGTCATACTGAGACATGGGAGAGATGTAGTTGAGTTACGCCTAGACACCATCAAGTCACCCTTGAATGTGTTCAAGTCATGCCGAGACAGGGCGAGACATGCATAGACGCAGTCGAATCACTCCGAGAAGTGGTCGAGCCACACTTGAATCACATCGAGACGCGGTCGAGTCTCGTTGAGACAAGGTTGACTCATGCCAAGATGCAGTAAAGTCAAGCTGAGACGTGGTTGACTCATTCTTAGACATGGTCAAGTCACGCTAGGATCACCCTGGAACACAGTCGAGTAACCCTAGGATTACCCCTAGAATGGGTCGATTTACGCCGAGACGTTGTAGAGTAACTCTAAGGCTGCGCCGAGTCTCACCTACGCAGGTGAGTCACACCAAGATGCGGTCGAGTGACATCGAGACTCGGTCAATTCACGCTCGCATCCTGTTGAGATGCAGTCAAGTAACACTCACATCACGACAAAACGATTTTGAGTCATGTCTAGATGGGTCAAGTCAAGCAGATTCACAGTCTAGACAAGTACAGAAAAGGTCGACTCACGTTAAGATGTAATCGAGATACAATTGAGTGACCTTAAAACGAGGTCAATTCGCGTTGAGACATGATTCAGTCTCATCGAGATGCAGTGGATTAATGCTCAGATCCAGCCGAAACGCGGTCGAGTCACGGTTGGAGTCACATTAAGACGGAATCGATTTATGCTGAGACTCGGTCGAGGCATGCTCGAATATCACTTAAATCTAGTGGAGTCTTACCAAGTCCGATTCATGACAATATTAGCTCGAGTAACGCTTTGACGTGCTCAAGTCATGCATAGAGGCGATCGAGCCACCCTCGGATCACGCAGGGACATGGTTAACTAACACTGGGATCATGCCGATAAACGGTCGAGTGACGTCAAGATAGAGTCAAGTCTATGTTAGATGTAGTCGAGCTCTGCTCGAATTCGACTGAGATCCTGTTCAGTCTTTCTTCAATCTCACCTATTTGCAGTCGAATCTCGCCTATATAAGGTTGAGCCATGTTGAGACTGGTTATGTCACACTCAAGTCACAAAGAGATGAGATCGAGTCAGATAGAAAGGTTCGAGTCACATTGACAAGCGGTCGAGTACGCCCAGGCAGGATTGAGTCACGCTAAGACTCGATCAAGTCATCCCGAGATGCAATAGAGTCACACTTGTATACTTTTAAGATGTAGTCATGTCACTATCATATCCCGCAAAATGCGAACGAGTCATGCTCGTATCATGGGGCCAAGTTATGTTTGTATGCAATCTGGTCATGTCTAGATACAGTCGAGTCCTAATGAGATGGTAGGAATCACGCTGATATCACGCAAGGAGGGAATGGAGTCACGCTCATCTAACGTCACAAAGCGAAGGAGTCATGCTCGAGTCAGGCTGAGATGCAGTCGAGTCATGCTCAAATCGCGCGGAGACGTGGTCGTGTCATGCTAAGATAAATTCGAGTCATGCTGAGACGAATTCGAGTGATGCCGAGACGCAGTAGATTCACATCGAGGCAGGGTCGAGGCACACGGAGATAGGGTCGAGTCATGCTAAGACAGAGTCGAGTCATGCAAAGACGTATTATAGTCACGCCTAGATGGGGCCGCGCTCGGATCACGCTAAGATACAGTCGCGTCATGATGAGATGAGGTCGAGTCAGACCAAGATGAGGTGAGTCACGTTGAGATACGGTCAAGTCTAATCGTTACAAGATCAAGTCACGTCGAAACAAAATCTAGTCATGTCGAGAAGCGGTCGAGTCCTAATCAAATTCCCCCAAGAAGCGATTGAGTCGTGCTCGTAGGACAATGAGACGGGGTTGATTCCTGTCGAGACAGAGTCAAGATAATGTTAAGATGTAGTCGAGTCACACTGAGACAAGGTTGAGCAATGTTGAGATGGGCTCAACTTACGTCCAAATAGGGTTGAGTCACACTCGGATCACCCTGGGACACAGTTGAGTCACACTCCGATCACGCCGAGACACAGTCATGTCATGTTCTAACAGTGTCGAGTCACGTTGAGACGAGGATGAATCACACTCGAATCAGACCAAGACGGGCTCGAGCCATGCTGAGATGCAGTTGAGTCACAGCTAAATAGGGTTGATTCATGTCAATAATTTACCGAGACACGATTGAGTCACCCCAATAAACGATCCAGTCACGCTCGGATCATGTCGAGATGCAGACAAGTCAGGCTCGAATCCTATTGATACGCGGTCGAGTCACGCTGGAATCATACTAAGAAGCGATCAAGTTATGTCGAGAAGGGGTGGAGTCACGCCGAGACGAGCTGAAGTCATACTGAGACACGGTCGAGTCATACTCAGATGATGCTAGGATGCAGAGTAGTCTGGCTCAGATCCTGTCGAGACAAGGTCGAGTCACCCCCAATATACGATCGAGTCACGCTCAAATAATGTTGAGATGCAGACAAGTCATGCTCGAATCCTATCGATATGTGGTCAAGGCACGCCCGAACCATGCTGAGAAGTGATCAAGTTATGTCGAGAAAGGGTGGAGTCACACCGAGACGAGCTGAAGTCATACTGAGGCACAATCGAGTCACACTCAGATCATGCTAGGATGCAGTTGAGTCAGGCTCAGATCCTGTCGAGACTCGATTGAGTCACATTCAGATCACACTGAGATGGGTTTGCGTAGCGCTGACACGGGCTGGAGTCATGCTGAGACTAGGACTAGTTACATTGAGATAAGGTCGAGCCATCACGAGATGTAGTCGAGTCATCCTCGGATCCATTGAAGATGCATCGAGTCACGATTAAAGCTGAGACAAGGTCAATTCACGTCGAGACGGGTCAAGTCACATGACACACGATCGAGTCATGCTCTAACCTTGCTGAGACACGATCGAGTCACTCCAAGACGGGTCGAGTCTTGTCGAGACGTGCTTTAGTCTTGTTAAGACATTATCGACACACACACGGACCACACGAGACGCAGTTGAGTCATGTTTGCGTTATGCCATGACGGGGTCGAGACATGCCGAGACGGGTTGAGGTCTCATCGACACGTGATTGAATTCCCTCTAGATGCAATTGAGTCACGCTATGATCCTACCGAGACCCCATCGTGTCATGCTAGAATCATACGGAGATGTAGTCGAGTCACGCTCGGATCACTCCGAGATGCAGTCCAATCACTCTTGGATATTTTAAAGACAAAATCTAGTCACACTCAAATTACGCCGAGAAACAACTCGCTTAAGTCGAGATGGTGTTGAATAACACAAAGATGAGGATGAGTCAAGCTGACATTGAGTCGAGTCACCTCAAAAAAAGGTAGATTCACGCCGAGATGGGGTCAAGTATCACCGAGATCTGTTAGAGTACCGTTGAGATGCAATCGAGTAATCCCGAGATGCAGTTGAGTAAAGCTGAGATTGATCGAGTCAGGCCATTGCACGATCAAGGAAAGGCTGAGTCACTTCGCGACGCGGTTGAGTCAGGCCAAGCCTAGAAGAGGTCGCTCCATCCCTATATGGGGTTAAGTCACATCAAGTCACACCAACATGGGTCGACTTATGCAAGGAGGCGGTCAGGTCACGCTCGGATCCCATTGGGATTCCGTCGAGTCACACTCGAATAACGCCGAAACAGGGTTGAGTGACACTCTGGTCATGCCAAGAAGCGGTCGAGTCACACTAGGACGCAGTTGAGCCACTCGCGGATGATGTCATGTCACGAGGAGATGCGGTTGAGTCACGCTTAGATTAGGCGAAAAGGTGATTGAGTCACGCCGAGATACAGTCGAGTCATGCCTAAACAGGGTCGTGTCATGCCTAGATAAAGTTAAGTCACATTGATATAGGGTTGAGTCGCTCCGTTATGGGATTGGGTAATGCAAAAACAGCATCAACTCATGCTCAAATCACGTTAAGACACGGTTGAGTGAAGATCGGAGCACGTCAAGATGTGGTCGAGTGTAGGTCGGAGGCATCGAGATGCGGTCGAAAGAAACTCAAAGTGCGGCAAGACGCGATCGAGTCAAGCTTGGAGCGTACTAAGACGTGGTTGAGTCAAACTCAGAGCACGCTCAGGCGCGGTAGCGTTACACTCGGATTGCACCGAGATCGGGTAGAATCATGTCAAGATGGGGTTGAGGTATGCCGAGACGGGGCGGAGTCGTTCTGGATGGGGTAAAGTCACACCGAGATGGGTCGAGTCACACCGAGATAAGGTGGAGTCATGCCGAGACGGCGTTGAGTCATGTCGAGATGGGGTACAGTCACGCTCAGACAAGTTGGAGTCATGCAGAGATGGGTTAGAGTCACTGAGAGACGCTGTCGAGTTATGCTCGGTTCACACGAAGACGTGGATGAGTCATGCTCCACTTAGGCCGACCACCATTTGAGCCACGTTTATGTCCCACCAAGATGCAATCGAGTCATTCTCGTATCACGCCAATATAGGCTCGAGACACGTCGAGACAAGGTCGAGTCGCATCGAGATGGGGTTAAGTCACGCTGAGAATTGGTATAGTCACAACGAGACAAGATCAAGCCATAGGGAGATGTGATCGAGTCACGTCGAGACGCGGTCAAAACGTTTTCAAGTCATGCCGAAATGCAATCCATTAAAGAAGAGACTATGTCAATTCAAGCTATGACACGGTCGAGTAATTCCAAGAAGCGGTCGAGTCACGCTGAGATGGGTCTACTCCTGTCGATATGGGTTTGAGATACGTCGAGATGGGGTCGTGTCATGCCAAGATGCGTCGATCCATGATGAGACGTGGTGGTGTCTAGCCAAGACACGATCGTGTCACTCCAAGACACGATGGTGTCACTCCAAGACAGACTGTAGTCAATATTGACATTATCGATTCATTATCGAATTCCTCTGAGAGACGGTCGAATAAAGGCAAGACAGGGAGGATTCATGCCAAGAAGGGGTCGAGACACGCTTGGATCAAACTGAGGTGCAGTCGAGTCACGCTCCGATGGTGTTACTTCATGTCAAGCTCTAATCCTACCAAAATGTAGTTGAGTCCTGCTTGGATCACGCTGAATCGGGTTGCCTTACGCCGAGATGAGGTCAATTGACATGAAGATACGGCCGAGTCACACTCAAATCATGCAGATACGCGGTTGAGTCACGCCGAGAAGTGGTTGAGTCACGACGAGAAGGGCTCAAGTCACGTCGAGATGCAGTCGAGTCACTGTTAAATCACACCTACACGTGGTCAAGTCACGCTCAGATCATGCCAAGATGCAGTCAAATCACGTTGAGATGGGGCAGATTTCTCTAAGATGCGATCAATTTTTGCTGAGACAGGGCTGAGACACGCTCAGACGCGGTCGAATTAGGCCGATACGCCCTCACGTCAAACTCAAATGACATCAGGATGTGATCTAGTCAAGCTCGAATTATGCTGAGACAGGGTCGAGTCATGTTGAAACGAGCTCGAGTGTCACGAGGTTAGAGTTTGGGCACAGGGACAACCACGTAGCCTTGATCCTTCTTGATGATTCGCTGGTTTAGCCCTCTCATAGGCTCATCAGGGGATCAGGGACATCTCTCGACCAGCGTGGTGCCTCAATGGCACACCTATCCGAGGGACAAATGACGACCTTTAGCATGCGCAATGCCTTATGCGCTGTCCCACATCCCACATTAAGCTCAACCAGCAGGCATATTGTACGATCCCGCTTGTCACGACAAAAGATTCGTGGCAATCTCCCCCACTCAATTCATGCACGTCGTCGTGCAAGTATAGAAGACCCAATTTCTTTCTTCGGATTGTCCAGGCTTAAGTGAGGAGGTAAATCAATAGTGCCCGAGGGCAAAACCACCCAAGAGAAAATGTCTATATATATCTCTTTAGTCCTCTCTCACTTTTCCACCACCAAAAACGTGTCTCTCCTCCCTCTCTCTCTCTGGGCTCGAGAAAACCTTGGAAAACGTCGTTCTTCTTGAAACCCTAGTGTCGGGAAGCTCTAGAATCGATTGAGTACTTAGCTATGGTAAGATTTCCTCCTTTGATTTCGTGATTATCGACCTTTATTGTAAACCCTAGCTTTCCGATCACAATTCTTGTCTGTTTGGGTTTGGAATCGGGGAAATAATGGTTTGATTGGAAGCTTAAGGAATATACTATCTTGTAGTAACAATTTCTAGTATTAAATTCTGGTTTAGGTATCCGAAATCGAGGTTTGAAAATCGTCCATGAATAGTGACGAGATTGGGGTTTTCGAACCGGAGTTCTTTACGAGTTCCATTACTTAGGTAAGTTTCATTTGACCATATTGATGGTGTTGGTATGATCAATTTTGAATGAGTGTTGTTGTGGTGAAAATAATTGAATGAGGAAAGAAAATAGTTAAAGGATTCGAAAAGAAACTGTATGAATTTAAAGGATTAGGGTGTTGTGATTCGTATGAGAAATTAAAGGATGGCTAAACAAACTTGTTTACTATATTAATGATGATTAGTGTTAATTAAAGGAATGAGTAAATTAGGGAAGAAAATGTTAATACTAAAGAAATTAGGCGAATCATTGATGTTAATCATTAACAAAATGATTGGGGAATTGATATATGTTATAATGTCAAAACTATAGGGAATTCGAGATTACGGCGAGGATGGCTCGTGACGAAAATTTGGAGTGTTTTGCTAAGGTAAGTAACATGAGAACTTCTTCTCTATGTTTGTGTGAATTAGATTACTAAATGTTGTTGATCGATAATAAACGGCTGAGTGAAGAATTGATTTGTATGAATGTGGCTTAGAAATGGTTGTTGATGTTTGTAAGCGGTAACATTGTGCTTGATGAGTTGAGGATTCTATGAAAATGTGAATAGATATAAAATTGGATGTGTGTGTAAATGATTGTAAATGGTTGGTGACATTTGAATGGTTATAAGTGGTTAATTTCGTTAGAGAATGGTTTTGATAATCGAAAGGGCTATGTTATGTGTTGGTTTGATGAAATGTTGTTAATGATGATGCAAATTTGATTTGGAAGTTGTCTGTTTTGGTTTGTGTATGAATTTAGGTGTTAATGGTTGAAGGATTAAGTGTAAAAGTGTCAAAATTTGGCATCCAGAGAACCCAAACGGTTTGGGAAACGGTTTGGGCAAACAGTTCCCTAAACCGTTTCAATTTCTACCAAAACAGAGGAAGCAAGCGGTTTGCCAAACGGTTTAGGCCAAACCGTTTGCAAACCCGTTTGGCACTATTCACAACATACAAAATGTGTCTAAATGTGTCTAAATGAGTCTGACTGCTTGAATATGCTTAAATTACCTTCATTAGTTATTCTTATGGGGTAAAATAACATTTATACAAGTTGTGTAAATGTTTGAAGGCTATGATTATGGATTAATTTTACCATGGAACGGATTATTGATTAATGAATAAATGGTTGAAGGTTGATTGTATGTGATGTATATTTGTTTTAGATTGATGGATTGAATCAATGTGAATGGTAATATGTGTGAGCTTGGGAAAGTCCATACATTAAACTGTGATAAAGACATGAATTGTTTAAGCTTGAATGGAGGATTCTTATGCCTATGTTTGATGTTTGAAATGATACATGATTGTATTGTTGTTTAAATTGAATATATGTTCGGCATTGGATCCTATTTCGATATGCTATAGCATGATTGGTTTATGAATACATGATTGATTGCATAGATTATGCTCAAGACATTCATGCATTTGAGGCTCATAGGGAGCATGTGAAATAGGGAAAAGGCTCTTGGGAGTAGAAATTCAAAATAAGAGCTATGTGTTAGCATTGGTTAAGGCTCTTGGGAGCGTACACAATGAGGGAGGCCGGCTCTTGGGAGCGTAATTGCAGTAGTATATAAAACATACGTTACTGCAGCACAGTGGAAAACTCGTTTCACATTTTAGTGTTCAATTGTGCGGGCTTATAGGGGCGTTAAACAAGTCTATAAAGGCAGAAAAATCTATGGACCCCATAGTAACTATAACCTGTACTCTCGGCCGACGAGGCCAGTTTCCAAACGTCATGTGTACATGTATGAGGCCAAATGAGGGCTTGTAGTTGAGTTGAAACGAAATCCTTGGTATGATCATGTTGAGGAACGCATTAGATCATATGCATTCGCATTTGTCATATTGAACATGATGTGTTCTTGATGAATTTATGTTATGAACGCAAGTATGTGATTGCTAGCATATTATGTTTATGCAATTTATGAGTTTAAGCTCATTAGTGAAAATTCAAGGAATATTATTCTTATTTCTTTGCCAATTACTCCTAAATTGCAATTGAATGAAATTGATTAAGTTTGAGGTGGTATGGATTATCATAAGTATAATGTATATACCATATATCTGGAATGAACGATTGAGCGTAGATATCATATTGATGTGAATACTTTGTAGGTATTTCATGCAAAATACGTTTGCTATGTGTTTTGTAACGAGTTGTAAACCAATTCATGATTGTTTGGAAATATAATTGATGTTTTGTTCATACGATATGAGATGCATGAAATGCACTAAACTGAACCTATGAATGTTGCCATTTGGGTATAAATGTGTGGTATGGTTTGTGTTGATTTTGTATAAACCTGTTAAGTGTAAAATGCAGGACTTTGGGAAAACAGAACATCAGAACGGGCTGAGGAACGGGCACCCCAAACCGTTCTCCAAACC
>CANYCX010613676.1:0-11562 GCA_948193385.1 Breynia disticha f. nivosa
CTGTCTGTATTATAGCTCCTTTCCTTTCTTAGTAATCTCCTTTCATCCTTTCTTCCTGCGTGGACTTACACCCTTCTGCCACGACTTACTCAGGACTACTCTCAGATTACTGCCAGAAAGTACTTAGCTATACAAGGGACAGCGAAAAACAGTAATAGAATGGATACAGTAGTTACCGATAAGATTAGGGACAGAGACAAATAATATAAGAACTGGTACTGTAGTCACCAAGAAAAGGACTATGTTAAAGAGCTGCCATAACGATAAGATCGTACTAAGATTTATGTTGCTCTCTCATTCCCTTTCCAGGGATTTTAGAAAGAAAAGAGAAATTTAGAAAGCCATAGAGAACAAAGAACTAGGAGTGTTTTGTAAGAGAACCTTCAATAAAACCCACTTATCTTATTTCTTCAAACTGAAGCCTTATATAGACTACATTACAAAGCAGAGCGTAATAAAATTTCTCAATTTGTGCAATGCAATTTACTCAAATAAGTTAAATTTCTATTTTACTTCTTTTAATCTTAAAACACAAAAGTCAAAAAGTAAGGTGATTTTTTTGACTTAAACAATTGAATATAAATACCTATATATTAAACATGAAGTCACTTTCTCCTTCATCATTTCATCTCCAATATATTCCATTTAACAGTTCTACGATTCACTTTCTCACAATAGTTTAACTTTAAATTTGAAAGCTTTATAATCTAATGTTTTGTTTGAAGAAAAAAATAATGGAAATAGAGGTGGAAAGCAACTGACTTTACCTCTCCTCAACCTATTTAAAAATGCTTAATGCTTTCTTTACACACAGAAAGGAGAAAATGGAGTTGTGGATGTTGGAGATTGTGATGATATATAATACTGACAATAACTTCAAAGAACACTAATGTTTATGCAGATTTATAACATTATAATATTATTGGTATTATTATAAAACTGAAACACAGAATATTGTGTTTAGTTGGAATCCCAACAATAACAATAAATTAAGGTTAACCCATGAAAAATCTGCCAATGAGAGCAAATGGGTTGTCTTCAAATTCAACACTTTGATTCCGCAAATACTCATATGATGTGGAGAAACAGTCCTAAATCATCTTTGCCTCTTAATGGCTTCTCTCTCATCCCTCCTACTCCCTTGAGACTTGTGTTGTTTTGATCATTTCAACTCTCTTTTTCTAACTGTCCCTTCTTTTACTTCTCTTGACTCCAACTTTGACTTCACTTACCTGGTAACCTCCTCTCTCTCTCTACGTCTCTTTCCTCTGTGATCATGTTTCTGTCTGGTTATTAACTACTCTTTTGCACGTTTGCTGTGTTTTGACTACTTCTCGTTTCATTTTTATTTGTTGAGTTTTGATATTGGTTATTGTATGTTTTTGTTGCCGCAAAATGTCTGCATGTGTGTTTGTTGTATCTTCCATAATGTTTACTGATTTTGTTTGATGCGAATTCTCGTCAAGGTATGTTTCTTCTTTTCTTTTTTCCTGTTGTGATCAGTTTATGATGCTAAAAGGATTTGTAAAAATGTTTGTTTTGATTAATAATATGTTGGATTATATAAGCTCATGATAATATTTGCCTTTTCAATCCTGTTTTATTAATAGCAACAGTGCAGCTATGAACTTCAATAAATTTGCTTATGACGTTCATTTGAGCTTAGGTTTGTTTATGCCAATCTCTCTTAGTAGCACAGAAATGGCTTATTGTTATAATTCCTAATCGGGGTTAGTTATTGTTTTAACTTCCAATCAACTCATGACATTGAATATACCGACCCGATCATGATCAAATCTTTCTTCTTTTTCTCTCTGCTGTGACAGATACCTTTTGTTTGGACTGAGGAAAGTTTTTGATCCATGTCCAGAGGGCAAGAGAGGGAGGATGAAGAAGAGACAAATGAAGCACATAATAGTAGAAGAGGCAATGAAAATGTAAGAACTGATGTTTACAGAAGCCACTATAATCCCAATAAGAAAAAAGTTGTTGCCTGGAATTCTCTCTGTGAGTCTCTGCTTTAAAAGTCTACGATTCTTGAAACTAAGAGAATATTATGTTTCAGTGAGGACGCGGTCAGTGGTTCTTCGAGTGTAAAACCTCAGGATGCAGATTACTCCGACCATGTTCCCTCGCTGAGCGATGAAGTAGAGAATCAGATTTTGGCAAGGGTTTCAAGGTCAGAATACTCTAAGTTTCTGCTGGTGAACAAGAGGATTTTTACTCTTTTGAGGACTGGTGAACTCTTCAAGATCAGGAGGGAATTGGGTGTTGGAGAGCCTTCTGTTTTTATTTTTGCCACCGGTGACAGTAGTTGGTGGGTATTCGATCGACAGTTCAGTACTCGTAGAAAGCTTCCAGATTTACCAGCAGACCCTTGTTTTTCATCTGGAGATAAAGAATCACTCTGTGCAGGAACCCACCTGATCATTTCAGGCAGGGAGATTGAAGGTGTTGTTGTCTGGAGATATGAAATAGAAACAGATAGCTGGAGAAAAGGTCCTTGCATGATCAATCCCAGGTGTTTATTTGCTTCTGCCTCCTCTGGTGCCTGTGCTTTTGTAGCTGGTGGTGTGACAGGAACCGGTGTAGTCCTAAATTCTGCAGAGAGATACAATCCTGATACCAAATCATGGGAACCTCTCCCGAGGATGCAGGAAAGAAGGAAGCTTTGTTCAGGTTTTTCCATGGATAACAAGTTCTATGTGATCGGAGGGCGAAACGAGAGGGGAAGAGGTCTAACTTGTGGAGAGTTTTATGATGCAGAAAACAAAACATGGGAACTAATCCCAAACATGTTAGATGATGCTCCTGTTGCAACTTTCCAGTCTCCTCCCCTTGTTGCTGTCGCAAACAATCAGCTTTACTCACTTGAAACTTCCTCAAATGAGCTCAAAATGTACCTTAAAATGACCAAAAAATGGAGAAATTTGGGACCAGTACCTGTCAGAGCTGACTCTCACAAAGGATGGGGCGTAGCCTTCAAGTCTTTAGGTAATGAACTGCTAGTAATAGGTGCATCTGCTTCAATGGATCCATATTTTGGAGATAGCATGGCCATCTACACTTGCTGTCCAGATGCTGAAGCCAAGAAATTAGAATGGAAGCCTCTTGAATGTGGCAGAAACAGGCTGAGTAACTTTATATTTAATTGTTCTGTTATGGTAACCTGATGTTTAATACTGTTTGGCAGTAACCATTTAGGGTTGTTTGATATGGACTAATCTGCATTTGCCATCTTAGTTCCAAGACCTTACTC
Source organism: Breynia disticha f. nivosa (assembly GCA_948193385.1). Classification (NCBI taxonomy): domain Eukaryota; kingdom Viridiplantae; phylum Streptophyta; class Magnoliopsida; order Malpighiales; family Phyllanthaceae; genus Breynia; species Breynia disticha. The sequence goes on from CANYCX010613676.1 coordinate 3,260, forward strand.
ATCATTTTATAATTATAATTTAAAAATTCGGTACGACTTTCGTTTAAGATTCAGCCCAGCCAAATACAAAACCTGTTTAAAAAATAGTCTTCTCTCTTCGTACTTTGTGGCGGGTCAGCTAAAGAAGAAAGCAAGCGGAACATAGCTTGCTTCCTGAACCTGCTACACTTGTTTCTATACACTGTAAGATTTCAAATCTGCAATCTTCGTTTCTGAATCACATGTGCTCTAAATTCTATTTAAACTCCCACTGTACCATTAAGTCCAACGCGCCAAAAAGACTCGATCTTTTTAAGTGAATCAGTTTAATCTCCTTTTGGGTACCCATTTTCTTCAAGTTTCCACTTCTATTTTATTTCCTTTGTTTTGGCTGAAAAGTTTGTCTTTTTAAGGTTTGTGATGTAAATTAGGACTTCAGTGTTCCTGGTTTGCAAAATTGGGGCTTTTGAGTTCATGCCCATTTGTCTATTAGTTAAGAGCAAGTGTATTGCTGCTGTGATTTAATGGGTTTGGTGGGGATTGATTTGACCGAGGTAGTTTTGACCTGGTTTGGGTATGGTGATAGCTTTAAGTAATTATAGTGATAGTACAGCTATGTCTGAGACCCCCTGAGACTGGAGCAATCTTCCCCACCTTTCGGCAATGCGGGGATGGTAAATGGGTCGATGGGTGGTAATCCATCTTTCTCGCAATCGCATCCCAGCCGCAACTTGGTGATGGATTTCAAGGTCAATTCCAGCTGTCTCAAGCACAGGCCACAGCTCAGCCTCAGTTGAAAGCATGACAAGCCCATGCGCAAGAGCAAGCGGCTCATGCTGCTCGGGTTCAGGCAGCTCACGCGCAATTTCAAGCGCACTTACAGGCTCAAGGTTTGACCATGAACCAGGGCCAAAATGCTGGAATTGGCAACCTTGGTGATCTTCTTCCTCAGTTTCATCCTCGCAGTGGAAGCATAAAGTGGCTTCCCAAGAAACCTCCAATGCAGCCTACTGCTATACCAATGCCGTCAACTGTCACCATTAAAAAATATGGATCTGACACCTGCCGCTCGTAGGAAGAAGCATAAGCTTCCAGAGAAGCAGTTACAAGAAAGAGTGGCAGCTATTCTGCCCGGGTCTTCTTTGTACACGCAACTTCTCGAGTTTGAGGCGCGTGTTGATGCTGCCTTATTTAGAAAGAAGGTTGATTTTCAGGAGGCTCTTAAAAATCCTCCTTTTACAAGAGAGTGACCATTCAATTGGATCAAAGACAGTACCCTGTAATCATGTTATCATGTGGGAGCAGGCTCGATCGTCTGCTCCGCATGAGGATTTTGAAGTGAAGAGGAAAGAGGATAAACAGTTCAGTGTGGGCATAAGGATGGAAATGAATTATGTGCCTGAGAAATTCAAGCTTTAACCTGCTTTGATGGAAGTATTAGGTATTGAGGTTGAGACCTGGCCACGAATAAGCTGCAATCTAGCATTATGTCAAAGGTAGGAAACTGCAGAGATCAGAGGACCCTTCTTTCTTCAATTGTGACCCCCCTCTTCAGAAAGCATTTGGGGAAGCAAAGATGAAATTCACCATGGTTTTGCAGAAGATATCTCAGCATTTATCTCCTCCTCAACCAATACATCTGGAACATAAGATTAAGCTTTCAGCAACTACTCAAGCTGGAACTGGTTGCTATGATGTGATGGTGGATGTACGCTTTCCAATACAGAGGGAGTTGTCTGTTTTTTAGCAAATGCGAAAAAAAAAACAGAGAGATTGATAGCTGTGATGAATCTATATGTGGAGCCATAAGAAAAATTCATGAAAACCGTAGAAGACGGGCATTCTTTCTTGGGCTTAGTCAATGTCCAGTGGAATTCATTAAAGCTCTCATTGAGTCTCAAAGCAAGGATTTGGAAATTGTTGCTGGAGAAGCCAGCCAAAGTGCTGAGAAAGAGCGGTATGCAGATTTCTTCAATCTACCATGGTAAGCTCAACCATGTAATTTAATTTCAACTGATGTCCCGCAATCCGGTATTTGAGCCGAAAGCCACCTGCTGGAAGTGATGCTCCTGGAAGCGCATGACTAGTTGAAGTGGTGAAGCTTTGTAAAAATGGTGATGTGAGGAAAGAAAGGCATCCATCCAGCACTTAAAGTTTAAAGCAAAACCATAGAATGAAAGTCAGTAACTTGTTTAGGCATAGTCCTTCCTTTTTTTTTTTTTTGGTCAGTAAAAATGGGTACAAGGGGGCTCATCCCCAAAGAACCCGGTCAGGGAGCGAATTCCTAGCAGGGGATCCACCCAGCAGCCGGAGCTGCCAGAAGGGCCTGCAAGAAGGCCAACTCATAGGTAGGCTCTTAACCATTCGTAACCTGACGTAAGCTCAGTGGAAATTTAAATATCCACTTCATCAGGAATGCATTTTTTTTGAAAAGTTTCCGCAGGTTTTTACAATAAGACGGTAGACAGGCACCGTGCAATGAAAGCAAGTTCCAAGTAGATGAAAATTTTTATAAACAATCAGGACACATTCAGCAATTTTGCTACTCCTATGGTTACCACCAATAAGTTTTTACTAACAAATATTAGCATGGATTGTCCGATCTCTGGGAGCCAGATTAAATATTACCATCTAAATTAGCTAATTCTAACTTGAAATTACAATAATAATGACATCAGCCGTGCAGTTCATGGTCCTAAAAACTTCATAGGCAAAGTACTGGGAAGTTTTACGGCCAATCCTTGCACTCGTATCGCACCACATGATCAATTTGAAGTAGCTCCATCTTTATATGATTTACATTCAAAAAAATGTAACTTAAATAACATTTCAGATTCTAAACAATACAAAACAAGCTTACCCAAATGGCGCCCCTCCCAAATCAATTGATATCGTGCTGTAACAATCAAAACATCAAATCAAACTTCAACTCAACAATCGCAAAGCTTTGACAGAAAATGAAACAGTATTCACTTCCCAAAGAACAACCAAACCAGAAAACCGAAATACCAAATCAAATTCATCACAAAATAGAAGCTTAACATCACTTAGAGAACCCGTATAACTCTAAAAAAACTCGGCTAAAGAAAACCCAACAACAATAATCAAAGAAACACTAAATTAATCCGACAAACTCCAATCAAGTAGGGTAGTGTTAGTGAGTAAAGAGTCTAACATCAACAAACCAATAAAAGCGAAGAAGAAGAGAGAGGAATACTTGAGGACACCCCATGAATTCTGTGAGACCAACCAACGAGCAGTTGCAGCTGCATTGTTAGGGTCCGGTTTTTTCTCTAATAACACTCTTCCTCCAACCGATTCATCAAACAGCACAACTACTAGCAACAATATTTCACTCATCCACACTTGGAATTTACTAACACCCATTTTTTTTTGTTTTAATTCTATTGTTTTTTTTTTTAATGAAAAGCTAATGATTTGAGTCTGTTTATATAGTATTGGACAGTAATTTTTGGTACAGTTCAGTTCGCACGCATTCGCGCGTTGCTTTTGGATTTCTTGTTCATTCGGACAACAGAGGTTTGATCACACACGGGAAGACTCAGGGTAACTCTTATTTTGTTTTCTCACTTCACCCAATTATAATAGAAAAATAACTAGCCACATATCTAACGGAAAATTAAATTTTATAAAAATTATAATTTTTATAAATAATTATAAAAAATATTTAACATATTTCTAATACATATTTTGGAATACTTTCTTGCATGCTACATCTTTCGTAGAATTGTAGATGTTGCCTTGATTATCGCATATGAGTATCTTTAAAACAAAGATTTAAAACACAGAATTTTTTTTAAAATTATATATATGATAATTAATTGATATTTATAAAATATAAATTATATATATAATAATTATGAATTATTATCCTAATTATTTAAGTTTAATCTGTTCCAGAAAAAATAAATAAATTAATTATTTTTTTTATAATAAGAAGATTGATATAAAACAATTTGAATATAATAGTTTATTTATGACTTTTAAAGATAATTATCTTAATATAGAAAGATATTAAAATTTAAATATTTATTTTATCTTAAAAGATGTTTTATAAATAAAAACTCTTTATTTTTATTTAAATTATTTGTTTTATAAATAAAAACTCTTTATTTTCATTTAAATTATTTTAATAATGTCAAATGTCATGATTTGTACATTTTCTTCTCTTTAGTATAATAGATTGTATGTTTTAAAATAACTGTACAATATGTACTTCGTTAGTGATTCAGCGGTAAAGAGGGTCAACCAGCACACCGAGGGTGTGTGATTCGATCCCTGGTTTGTTAGGTTTATTTGAGACTCACTGTCCTTAATTTATAGACTAACTTGATCCCTTTCCTAAATTTAAAAAAAAAATAATTGTACAATATATGTGGAAATTATATAATTATCTCAAATAGTTAGTAATTGATTAAAAATGTAACTCCCCAAAATTTCTATTTAATTAAAATTTAAAACAAAATACGTAGAAAAATGAGAGAAATTTTTTTGCGGGTATTTTAAGAAAATATTTAAGTGGGAAGAGGTGAGATTTATTTTAAATTAGGAATAGAGGAATTTGGAATATTAAAAACTTTCGAGAATTCATTGCCAAGATGAGAGCGTGGGTCGAGTTAAAAGAGGGTTTACGAAGGGAAAAGTGGACTTAGCCAAAACCACTAGCCAAACCCACCAATCAAACCCTAAAAACCTATTCTCCTCCTTATTTTCCCTCCCCACACGACATATTTCTCTTCTTTTCCTCTTCACCACCGAAAATCTCCATCCACCAGCCATCCTCACGAATTTCCTGCGAGCAAGGAAGTTCTAAGACTTAATCTTGGGTTAAATCAAGGTAAGAGATCTTCTTTTCCTCTTCATTCCCATTTTCCAAAACCCCTAACTTCAAACCCCCTTAACTTTTTCGATTTAACTCCGAATTAAGGAAAAGATAACTTGTTTGAAAGCTTAAACCATATACTATCCATTAGTGCTTATTTTTTATGTTTAATCACATATTAGGGACACAAAAAACGAGAGAGAAGGAGGACCCTGCAAGTGACAAATTGGGGCTTTGTGCAAACGAGGACTTGTTTGTGTTTTGACACTGGGGTAAGTTTGTTTGGTGAGTATTAAGAGTGTTTTAAGTGTTGGATTTGGTTGGGTAGTATAAATGGGAGAGTTAGATGGAATGATTAAGGAAACTAGTTGGTTAGGAAGAGGGAAATGGTGAATTACAATTTTTGGGAAGTGTTAGAGAGAAAGGATCATTAAATTGTATCTAAAGGAACTTGTATGGGACATTTATGGTGGTTGGTGTAAGGGAAATTAATTATGGTAGTTGGGTTAGTTGGTTAGGGAGGAAGTGTTATGAGAAGAGAGGGAGAGTAACTAAAACAAATGTAAATGAGACATTAGAAACATTTTGCATTCATTGATTCGTAATTATGTGAATATGAATTGATGTGAATTTATAATGTTCATAATAGGGAATTCGAATCGCAGCGGGGACGGTTCACAACCAAGCTAATAGGCGCATTTTGTGAGGTGAGTAACACGAGCGCAATTTTCCTTGGGTTGTATGTTTTTCTTGAATGAGAAATGTGTGGTTTGGTTGTTTGGTTGCCACTTAAGGTGTTGAGTATGCATGTTGCCTGTATGTTTGGTTTCATGGAGGAGTGGCCATGTAATTGGAGTGTAATTGAGTATGTTTGATGAGTATGCTTGATACGATGTGAAAGCTTGGATGATTGTTGTGTGATTGTGTTTGTTGGCTTAATGAATTGCTGATTTGTTGAGATTGTTTGATGGTTGAGAGTTGAGCTCAACACTTGATTGGGAAAGCATGGCATGATTTGATTAGAAGTGTATGTTTGAGGTTGTATAGTTATGCACATATCATTCATATACTTGGGGCTTAAAGGAAGCAAATTTAAAAGAATACATGGGCTTTTAGAGAGCATAATGAGGGAGTAGTTATTGGCACTTAGTGTGCAAATTACGGGCGCTTAGTGAGCAAAAGTACGAGTAGTATGTAATAGATGCTACACTAAAACACAGTGGTAAAATGCTCGGAACATCCTGATTTGTACGAGTGTGCCAAAAATTTATGGGCACTTAGTGTACAAATTATGGGCGCTTAGTGCGTAAAACTTATATGGATCCTTTTTATTTATAACCACATACTCCCAGCCGATAAGGTCTGTTTGCAAACGTCAGCCTTGATGCCAATTGAGGGCGTAAATTGGAAATCTAATTGGGAACATGGTTGATCATGCTAAGGAGTGCATTAGTTGGCATGCATTTCCATTTATACCATATTGCATAAATGTGCATGATCACATGTGAATTGATGAATGAATTAAAGTGATCATGTGTGATTGTTTGGATATGCAAAATGTTTTGGGAATGAAATTGTCATATGGATGTGGTATGCTTTGTTACGTGTTATGGATTGAGTGTAATTGCTAATTGTTAAAGTGACGAAGAGTGATCGTTGATGACATGTTATGCGTAGCTTGAGCATGAGAAAATTTCGTCATTTATATAGATATATTGAATGGTTGAGTTCAAGTGCAAAATATGGTATGAAATTGTGGGGTTTAATGGCTTGAAACTTGCTTGTGTGTTGTTGTTTGATATGGTGATGAATGAGAACCAAATTTTGCTAAGAATGAGTGACAGGAAACCAGTCACGATCGTGACTGACTCCAGTCACGATCGTGATTGGCATTCTGGTCACAATTAGTGTGACCCCCAAATTCAAATATCACTTACATATTTTTTTCTGTTCCCGTCAAGTGATACTCAAATTTGAAAATCAAGTTTTGTTATAAATTAATTTGAGTCAAGTATAAAGGAGATAAGAATGGGAGAAATAAGATTGAACTCACCTTAATAAATACACACATTTCATTTCACCAAAACATTTACAAAAGTTTGCGAAGGCCCAAGCCCATTACAACATGAGGTTTACAAAATGATTTAGGTTAGGAAAGAAAAAGAACCGTAACGATCCTATTTCAGTCATAACCTGGCAAAATACAAGTAATGCACTATGTATGTTTTTGTCATGTACAAGATACAATATATCTATACAGTGCACCGCCCACCTCAATTTTTCTCACAGCAAGTCCTACACTGGAGCAGCACGTACCACCTTCGCGTCCAAAATTTACTTTCCTTGATTTCCTACCGAGCGAGGCAGGCATAAAACGCGTGAGTTATGACACTCAGTAAGCAACACAACCAAAATGGTCAACTTTCATGCAATTGTATGTTTAGCCATAATGTAAAGCCATATTTGATAAATTTTGTCTCCACACCAAGTAAGTAAATAGTCAAACACACACATAAGTCATTGTATTCAATAAACCCTCAAACCATCAAATTTTTAGTGTGATGAACAGTGTCGAACATTTGGGGAACGGTTTGGCTAAACCGTTCTTCAAACCGTTTGGTCATTCTGTCCAGATATCAAATCCGAACGGTTTGGGGAACGGTTTGGCTAGACCGTTCGTCAAACCGTTTAGTTGTTCTGGATTGTGCAAAAAATGAAACGGGTTGAGGAACGATTTGGCTAAACCGTTCTTCAAACCATTTGGCCATGCTGGAACTTAAAAAATTAGAACGGGTTGGGGAACGGGTTGGCGAAACCGTTCTCCAAGCTGTTTGGGTCCTCTGGTTTGTAAAATTTGTTAAAATGGTTTGGGGAATGGTTTGACCAAACCGTTTCTCAAACCGCTCGGGTCCCTGTTGCCAACATTTCAGCCTTCCCTGCACTTGTGCATTCAAACATCAATTATCACAACTCATAACCACATTCCACAGATCAACTCACACAAATTCCAGCCAATCTTTCCCACTCAAAACAACTTTATACTCAACACATACAAATCACAATCCGATAAAATCTGCATTCAATTAATCATGAACCATTCCAAAGCCATAACAAATCTCATATGATCAATATCAATAAAAAATCAATAAACCACACAAACTCAATAATCAGCAAATATGTAATCGTAATGCATTAAGAATGCATGTTCACTAATGCATCAACTAGGATGATCACTCATACCCCCCAATTCTTTTTTCTCATTAAGCCCTTATTTGGCCACTTTAGATGACATTTGCAAATGGGCCTCGTCGGCCGGGAGTTAAGGTTACAGTTACTATGGTCCATAGATTTTTATGCCTAGTATAGGCCAGACAAATGCCTAGTAAAGGCCAGAATAATAACCAGTATAGACTAGACACACTAGAACAATAAAATGTGAAACGAGTTTTCCACTGTGCCACAGTAACGTATGTTTTATATA
>CANYCX010613691.1:0-11848 GCA_948193385.1 Breynia disticha f. nivosa
TCTTACTGCTCCCCAATGGAAGTGAGTATAACCCTTTCGTCTTGCTTCATTGATGAGGCTCTGAGGAACCTCAATAGTGATGTACTATTCCTTATCAGTAGCTTCCAACTGACACTGAGCAAGATTGGAGGACTGAACATATTCCTTTGTGCCTAGATTCCTTCTGTTCATCAAAGATCTGATAGAAGGAAGTGAACCCCGAGCTTTAGTATACACATTGTATGGGTTCATCAAAGGTTGTGAGGTTGATGCAACCTGAGCATCTTTAGGTGTATAGGAATACTCTACAATTTGATCTATCTTACGAGCTTCATGTCTAGGAAGAGATAAAGAGGATGTACGTTGGATAATATCTGCAATAAAAGAAGAGGTAGAAGTAGAAGCATCAGACATTCTAGCTGGGGAATCTATAGCTTGTAAATAATTCTTTCTTACTCTCCCGCTTCAGGAAGACGAAAGGAACAACATAGATCTTAGTTATGGCTCTGATACCAATATTGTCTCTACGACGTGATGACCCTACTGTATTGAAAACCAAAAGCGGTATTCACTATTCCATACTAAATAACCCGTATGTATTATAGTCATTCCAGTTTCCTAGTAATCCCCTTTCATCCTTTCTTCCTGTGTGGACTTATGCCTTTCTGCCACGACTTACTCAGGACTACTTCTGGATATTAGTTTAGCTAATATTATAATTATTTATTCCATTTATATAATTAGTTAAGTTGTTAATATTAGTTTAGCTAATATTATAATAAAAAACATAAAATATATTCTCTTTGTCTCTAAATTGTAATTTATTTGTTATTTTTATACTATTTAAAATAATGATTAAAATAAAGATATTTTGACTAAAATATTCTTTCTAATATTAGAATTTTAAATATAAATAAGTATCAATAACATAAGTTATTATAATGTGATGTAAATTAAATTTTATAGATAATATAAAATAATTAAATAAACAATTTTTAATTTTATAAAAGGATAAATATATAATATAAATTAAGTTTATAAAATAAACTGTTATCGACAGTAACAAATTAAAGGACTATACAAAGCATCCGAGAATTAGAACGGTGGTGGATGCAGATGGCAAAGAGGATGGGGATCTTTGAAGATCCCGTCTCCATCTCCGAATTTTAAATTTGTCCCTCATTTCCGTCTCTATCATCGTCGGGATGGTATTTTGAATATCATTTCCGTCCTCGTCGAATATCAGGGTTGTAACGACATTCGTATTTTGGATTTTAAATAAAAATATAGCTTGTATTTTTTTAATAGTTAGGTAAAACGAATGTGGTTTTAAATCAATTATTTAGAAAAAAACACATAAATGAGAAGGAATTTTGCACAATTTTTTTTTTAAATCTGTGGTTGTTTTATTGGCTTGAAATTTTGTCCAATTAAATGCTGACTTATATTATATGGGCCACCAAGAGTAAGAAATTTTACAAATATTTTTCCACTACAGCTAAAATGCGCACCAAGCGTACATCACCTCACCACACATCCTCCCCTCATCTCAACAATTATCTGACCTAAATTAGTATTGAATTAGAAAAAATTATAAAATAATTAATTTATAAGTTGAATTGATAATTTATTAATTTAATCAGTAATTTAAAATAATATATATATATATATATATATATATATATATATATATATAGATTTTTTTACCGATTTAATACTAATTAATGTACAGACTAATCTGAATAATAAAATTTAATTATACTAATGATCAGTTTATTGATTTAATTAATTGATTCGATTTAATTTTTATAATATTATATGTTATGTAATGTTTATTTTATATTATTATATAGAAATATAAAGAGTGAGTGTTGGAAAAGCGGTTGGAGCGTGGGAAATACGCGCAGTGTTGGAGAAGGTTGCGACGTTTGTTGGATAGAATGGGAGAGTAGGGTAGAGAAATAGACTGCATTATTTGTCTATGGGAAAATTCCAATCATCATGTGTACGGCACGTGACCAAAACTTAGTGTGATAGGAGGACACGTAAGCCCTTGACTTTGATGATTTTCGGCGATGACTTATGGCTTCAATATCTACGGATTTTTCTTCTTCCATTTACTGATTTGTATTGATTGGCTTGGGTAAGGATTTTGTACATTCAGTTGCTATGTTTCAGCAATGCACTTATTATTAAGTTTTATTATACAGTATATCACCGAGCGCGTAAATCAACTGACGTGGGTTATTCTAACTTAATCAGAGATCTCGTGTACAAGTCTTTGGTACGCAGCTGCGTTAAAGCTCGGTTGGAAGAACTTTACCGCCCTTATAGTCCTGTCTGACTCGAATGATGATTAATCTGAGATGTCTAGAATATCTCGTAGTTCAAATAAAAAAAGCTATACTATACAGTCTACTTTTACAAGTCACCTTATTTGCTTTTGCATTGGTAACAATTCGAATACCAAGTACGTACAAGTCATGGCTCCCAAAACGGTATTATAAAAAATAAGTAAACAAATAAACACTACAAGAGAAAGTGATTAATACCCTAGTTAGTCTGTTTCCGACTTTCTATTCCTGTAATATAAGCTTTCATTGTTTTTTTTTTTATCTGAGCGCTGGTATCTACGATCCACTGGGCTAAGACTAATTTAGTTCGGGAAAAAGTTTTTGGTAGGTTCCATTTCCCTTCCAAGCGGTATTGTGGGGATCTAACTATGGTCTGTCTTATTAAGTTTAGCTTCAATCATTATTGAACTAAGGTACGCTTAGTTAAGCTTTCATTATTTACTAACTGCATTTCTCATGAGCTCATGCGATAAACGGCCGGCTCAAGCAGCAGCGATGAAGACATGAAGAAGAAATATTATATTCTTGCTTCTAAACTGACCCTTCAACACCGATTATACAAACACTTTGTCCCTTTCGACCTTCTCATCAGTTTCTAATCCAGTAATATATAAATTAGAAAAAAACCATATCTTAATTGAGTCCTCATCCATTCGTACGTACAGGTTTCTTATGTGTCCTCTCAAGCCAAAAAAAAAAATACAAGTAGAACAAATTGTGGTATAATTAAGCTTTGTTTATTCCTCTACCTAACCTCTACAACAATGGATCTTCGTTGGCTCTTCATGTCTCATGAGGGACAGAGTGACCTCAACTCATACCAACTTGCCCTACTTAATACAATAAATAATTCATTTCATTTCCTTATCTGTTACCCACTAATTTGTATAATTATACTCCAACTAACCCTAACTTTGGCTTTTCTAGACCCGCTTTGTTGTCAAGGTTTCATTGCATTTGTATATATAACTAAGCATAACTAGGGTTTTTTTTTTAACTAGTGAGAAGAACATGTTCCAAATTGGATTGAATTTCACGGATACTTTTTGCATGTAAAAAGAATTTATCTTTTTGACGGCCATGAACTTGTATCTACAACAATTTTTTTTTGTCTACTGTAAACAGTTGCAAACAATCATTTCGAAATAATTAGCTTCCCATCAAACGGTCTGTTTGGCCAATTTCAATTAACAATTAATCAAAGTTTTGAAAGAAAAAAAAAATCGAAACCAACTTTTGATTTTAATTTTGAAATTGAGTTTTGATATGCATAAATTTCGAAACCAAAAGAAACATACAAATCACTTCATTAATATATTTTACAAGTGACAGAAATTTTAAGTGTGGAAGTCTTTTTCTTTGTTTTGAAGCCTTTGTGGAAGTTTATTATTGGAAGAATTTTTTTTTTTGAAATCTTATTGGAAGAATTAATTAAAGCAAAACTATAATTAATGTATATGATCATCCTAATCAAGATATTGTACCAGTTAAGGTTCTTTGCATTGTCGGTCCCATCTGCCTGTTTGTCAAACTCTTTATAGGGTTATATTTCAATTGTCAAACCCACATCAACAAATTCGGCTAGGGTTTTGTTCTAAGGCAAAATGAATATTAGAAAGTAAGCATCAGAAATAAATCAAGATAGTCACAGAACAGAAATATTTTATAAAAAGGGTAAAAATATAAAAATTAAAAATAGTATATAAAAAAAAGCAAGAGAGATGAAACTATAGAAAAATATACAATAAAAGAGAAATAAATTATAAATGACTAGACATGAATCACGATAAGGGGGCGACCGACCCCCTCGCTTCCCTCTAATTTCGTCCCTAAATCGAGGTTTAAGTTTTTTTTATGGCGGTATTAAACTACAAATTTTAAAAAATTTGCGAACACAAATAGTTTTACGGAGTTTTTAAGATAAGTAATTGTATGAAGATAATTAATTATATGAAAAATCATGCATAAACTAAAAGCAATATTCTTGTAAAATAAAAAAGAGAAAAAAAATCTAAATTTTATATTGCAGAAAAAATAAAGGAAAGGAACTTTATATATAAAAGTGTAAAGTTGGATTGAGATAAATGCAAATGGGGAAGGCATGAGAGTCTTACTTTGGAATAAAAACATCATAAAAAATGAAATATGCTTTAAAGCCAAATCAAAGAGGAAATCTTAATCCAACCTTTGCTTTTGCCGCAAAGTCTTTAAAACTTTTATAAGTTGGTTTTTATTTACATCTTATACTACAAAACATGCTTTCACCCTTTTCGGCTTTTTCGCAATTGGGTTTGTAAGGTCTTATCTTACATAATTTTTTTGTTTGTCACTGATATGTGCATTTCATTCACCTAAACTAAACCAACCTATAATGACTTTATATATATATATATATATATATATATATATATATAATTAATTAATTAAGTGTTGAATAAAATGGGTTAGCTACTAATCTCAAACACGTCCTTATGTCGAGAACCGAGCGATATTTTGCACTCAAAAATTATCCCATAATGTCTCACTGATCACCCTAAACTAGGAGAGAGAAAATTTTCCGACAAAATTCATCGAAATTTTTTGTCAAAAATTTTCCGACGAATGTCGGCACAAATTTTGAACATATTTCGTTGGAAATTTTCTATATATATATACTTCTCTGCTTCTTACAAATGCTCACATAACGGAAAAAAATTAGTTAAAAAATCTAACAAAAAAAAGCATTGCAAAGTGTACTAGAATGTGTAAAATAATTTTCGTTAAAGTTAGATCACAATTAAAGTCGTAAGTAATTATTTTTCGGCATACTTATGAATTATTGATTACATTCATTGCCCATAAAATGATGCTTGTTTGAATTTTTCAATGATCTGTACAATTGTATTAAGTTAGATATTTAATAATTGTTGCGGTGTGTTAAATTTCTTTGTAATTATAAATTATTTTTTATATTCCTCGTATTCTGTAATTATATAATGAGTAATAATGTTGTGTTGTGTATGAAAATTTTGAAAGAATGTATATTGTGTTAAATTTTTTCGGAAAACACGATTTTTCGTTGATTTTCGACGTTATTTTTCCACGAATTACGCCAAAAAAAATTGGAGCCAAATTCAAATTTACTACCTATTCTCTACATTGTTTCTTTCTGAAGCTTTCTCTATGTATACCCAAATAACTTTTCATGATTTCACTTAAGGATTTTACTCTCTTCACACTTCTTTCACTTCTTTTGTTCTTCTCAGTGTTATCAATGTTATTTAATTAAATTATTGCTAACACTAATTTATTTCTAATATTGTTATTGTGTTTCTTCTTTTATGTAGGTGTTAATATATTCTTCAATTTTTCAAAGATATTATAAACTCTTGTTTTTTCATTTGCTCCATATTTTCATTATTTATTTAATAATTTTTGTTTACTAAAACTTTTTTATATTGTCTTTTTGAATTTTTTTTGATTTTTTTATGTTCATTTTATAAGTTTAATGTAATATCCATATCACTTTCAATATTTTTGTAACATTTCTAATACAAACTTACTAACTTTTACAATATATATAATTTTTTTTACCTTTTATCACTTCAATTTACTTTTTCTTATATATTAATTGAATTATATATATATATATATATATATATATATATATATATAAAATACAATTATCTAATTTTAACTAAATAAATTCTTTCTTTCTATATTGAGTTTTCCTACAAAATTTGTTGGAAAGTTATTTGGTCTTGACTGATGAATGTTGTCGGAAATTTCCTTTTCCTCGCTAGAGAATAGTCTATTTCGGTTAATGTTTCGATGAAATTCAATGCGAAAGATTACGTTGAATTTTGTCACAAAGTCTCTATCATCGATAACTACAGTTTTTGGACGAACTTCCTTGCTAATATTTTTTGACTAAGGTCATTGGAAATCTTCAACAAAATTCATCGTTATACAATTTTTGACAACTTTCGTTTCGAGGGACATGTTACAACAAATTTCATCATTATTTCTCAATTTTTTCGACAAAATTCATAAAAAATAATCTGTTGGAATTCTTCTCTTTTTTTTATTGTGTTAAATTTTTTTTTGGTCTGAACCACCCGGTTTCCCCGACACATTGGCCGGAACTAATCCGGGCTCGCTCCGGGAGGCAGCGGGGGAGGGAGGGATCCTCCCCCTATATGGAACTGGCCCAGGGGGATTTTGCGCTTATCGAACCCGGGTGGTTAGCCTAGGAACCATTCCCCCAATGTGCCCTTGCCACTGGGCTACCCCTCAGGGTTATGCTACGAGGGATATAATATACGTTAGAGTGTCTCTTCCTGTAATATTAATACTAATATATAGTTTTTCCATTGTTCTTAATCAAAAATTAAAAATAAAGAGAAAAAATGAATCGTATAAATCTCTTTGCTTTTGTAATTTTTTTAATGCTTTATTAATTATTGGACCCGCTCATGTTATGAGGGATATAATATACGTTAGAGTGTGTCGATTTAAAAAAAAAAACAAAAAGAAACTACCATGAAACTAACTTTCATAATGTTTATTGCCACATTCTATCCATTCTGCCCAGAATGGAAATGGTACTTGATAGAACCGTTTGTGAAATAAAACACTAAAACAACATTCAGTATAAATTGTAGACAAATTCTGTGTTCAGTATACATAGTATATTCATGAAAAAAGACAACTAGAACATTCTGATGAAGAAGGGACTAAAATTGACTCTTAGTATAATAAATTTTTTGCTGCATAAAAAATAAATAAGTCATATTTTTACTCTTTTATTTATACCGCATTTAGTTTCATTAGTTTTAGGCCAAGAAAATGAGGTGGCACACAATGTAAATAATTTACATGCATGCATACGAACGCAGGAAATTGCATTATGTTGATGCAATGATAGAAACAACCAAAGTGGTCGACCATCCAATAATAAACTAGTAAATCAAGACCATACTCTAACAATGAAACTAATCAATAAAAAAGGCTGATCTCTTTTAACAAAAGAGTTTAGTTGATTCTCTAACAACTCATTCCACCTACCTAATATTTATCATAATTGGATCGGTGTTTGAATTGATAACGAAATTAGGTACTTGATTTACTGGTTGAATCCATAATTTACAAGTTAAACTGATAACTTAAAAACAATATAAATAAATAAATATGTATATTTGTAAAATTATTTAATTTTCAATACTTAAAACTCGTCCAACCCACTACTTACATGCCGGCTTGAACGATTAAATGAAACTAAACTAACAACTACCGATCAATTTGATCTCGATTTTACAAAACACCACCTACCAGTCTACTTTGGACTCCGATGTTGCCTTTCTCTTCACCGTTTGTCTGTCAAATATGTGATGATTGTAAGAAAAAGTGAGATATGAGTGTTGGGCAGACTTGACGTAAGAGAAACTTAAAGAGAAAGGTTGAATGATTGCGTAGCTATCCAGCCCAAATAAAGCAGTAATCAGATCATTGGAAACAAAGTCCCCACTAACGTGACGAACATGGCCATCCCCTCCACCGATGTTTTGGTTTCCAAAAACTGGGTTTTAAACATTTCTCATCAATATATTAATATAAAGTAGAATATACTGCAATTAAAATATGCTCATGTCAAATTTTGTAGAATTTTTGAAATAAAAATTAAAAAATAAATACATTTAAGGCATGAAATGTAGATTTATATTTAAGGTACTAAATATTGCAACTAACATTTCTACTTGATCTTTACCTTAATTATTTTGTTTACTTTTACGTTACAACCTTATTTAGTAAGAATTTTGAATTCTTCTAGATTAAATATTTTTATTAAAAAAAATTATTAAACTTTCTATAAATAAAAAATTGTTAACAAATTATTTGAGAAATATCTTAATTGGTAAAAATCTTTCATTTTTGTTATAAATTAATTTATTTAATTAAAATATTTGTATACTTTTATATTTTAAATATTTTTATTAAAATTATCTTTCCTTACATAAAATAACTTGCAAAAGGATATATTATAATTTAAATTAATAACATTAATACAGTTATAATATAGAGAATCATGCCGCACCGCACAGGCATTATGACTAGTATTATAAAACTCAACCCCACTTAATTAGACCTACATCAAATTTCATTAATAAAGGACACAAAATTTGAATGTGAGAAGGTGAATATATTGAATCCAATCAAAGATGTACCCATGATTTTTGCTCATGCATTGTGAATGTTGTCATTGTTGCGACTTTTGGCAGAGAATGGACAGCAGATTAGAGCAAAACTGCAACTAATAATTTGAAAAAAATAATGAAAATATTTTGGAGACAGATTTTACGTGAAAAACCCCTAAACAAATTAGGGTAAAAACCACGGGTTCACTATGAAAAATAATAGGAGTTACAACAATCTCTCTAAATCACAAGGAGATAACAATAATAATTTCTCGAAAATAAGAGAAACACACTCTAACTCTTTTAAATATTTATCTCACACAGAAGAAGGATTCAGAAGAAGAAGAAATTTTAGGATGCCTTGAACCTTTGAGGTTCTTGCCTTTGCCATAAAATATATAGGAACCAACATGTTTTCCTTTCTTTTCTTTTTTTTATTTCTTCTTTAGGTGGCCACCATTGAAAAGGTGGTAGGTGGCCACCCTTTCTGACAATCTCCCACTTGAAGATTTGATTGAGGATCTATCAATCTTCACACTATTCTTTCTTCCTTGTCATTTTCTGTTGCTCATGTTTTTACTAGGCCACTAGAGGATCGACACCAAATAAATTTGTCAGTGTTAACTGCCTTTTTCATGAAATCTGCTAGGTTGTCTTTAGTGTGAATTTTCTGCAAATCCACTGTTCCTTCCTCCACTTTTTTACGAACAAAGTGGTATTGAACTCTGATATGTTTTGTCTTTGAATGAAAGGCTGGATCCCTTGCGAGATGCAACGCACTCTGATTGTCACAAAATAGAGTAATCTTCTCTTGTTCATGCCCGAGTTCCTCCAATATCATTTTCAACCATACTGCTTCTTTACTATCTTGTGTAGCTGCAACATATTCTGCTTCTGTTGTTGACGTAGCCACAACTGACTGTAATTTTGAAACTCAGCTTACAGCTTGCTAGCAAGTGCAAACACATATCCATTGGTGGATTTGCTTTTATCAAGATCACCTGCATAATCTGAATCAACATATTCTCTGACAGTAAAGTCTGATCCTCCATAACATAATGCAACATCCATGGTCCTTTTAATGTATTTTAGGACCCTTTTTATAGCATTTCAATGCTCTCAACCAGGATTCGCCATGTACCGACTTATTACTCCCACTGCATGCGCAATGTCTGGTCTTCTACAAACCATAGCGAACATTAAACTCCCCACTGTTGATGCATATGGTACTCGAGACATCTTCATCCTCTCTGCTTCACTGCTATGACACATACTTGAGGATAACTTAAAATTAACAGAAAGTGGGGTAGAAATTGGTTGACACTCGTGCATGTTGAAGCGTCGCAAGACTTTCTTCAAATAATTATTCTGAGAAAGCCAAATCTTCCTGTTATTTTTGTCTCGGTGAATTTGCATCCCTAGAATCTTGTTTGTTGGTCCCAAGTCCTTCATTTCAAATTCTCTAGCCAACCGCGTCTTCAATTCTTTAATATGATCTTTGTTGGGGCCTGCCTGCAACATGTCATCTAGATAAAATAGCAAAATAATGAAACTATTTTCATCAAACCTCTTGAAATATGCACAAGGGTCTGCATTTAGTCTATTATATCCAAGGCTCATGATGAAGGAATCAAATCTCTTATACCAACACCTCGGCACCTGTTTGAGATCGTATAGAGATTTGTTCAACCTGCAAACCAAGTTTTCTCTTCCATTTACTTCAAAACCCTCTGGTTGGAGCATATATATTTCTTCTTCAAGATCTCTATGAAGAAAAGCAGTTTTCACATCTAACTGCTCAAAATGTAGGTCAAATGTAGCACACATTGCTAGAACTACTCTAACTGTGGTAATTCAAACTATAGGAGAAAATATTTCATTAAAATCGATACCTTCTTTCTGAGCATATCCTTTCACCACCAATCTAGCACAATACCGCTCCACTTGATTTTCGCTGTTATGTTTGATCTTATACACCCATTTGTTGCCGATAGGCTTTCGTCCATGTGGTAATGGCATAAGTTCCCAATTTTTGTTCTTATGGAGAGCTTCAATTTCTTCCTGCATTGCTGTCATCCACGGAGATGCATCTAAACTGTTCATTGTCTCTTAGAGAGTTGAAGGCTCTCCATCCTCCGTTAGAAGATAGTATGCAACATTACTTTCCATAATATAATCTGAGTGACAAACTGGTCATCTTCTCTTACGATCCATTAGACGAGTTTCTACAGTCTCAGATTCAACTGGTTCTTGTTCCTCATGCTCTGGTGCTGCTTCAGAAGAGTTTTTTTCCACCTCTACCATAGTAGTCTCTGACTTTTCTTTGATAGTGCTATCATCACCTTCTTCTTTCAATAGTTTATCTTTTGTGAAGACAACATTCCTGTTGATAATAACCTTGTGGGCAGTGGGGATCCCACAGGCGATACCCCTTTACTCCATCAACATACCCCAAGAATAAGCATTTCCTAGATTTTGGATCCAGCTTTGTAGTTTCTTGGGCATTGTACATCATGTACACTGAATTTCCAAATATATAGAGGTTTGAGTAATCAAAAGGCTTCCCAATCCACATCTCCATTGGTGTCTTCAACTCAATTGCAGTTGATGGACTCTGATTTATCAAATAACAGGCAGTATTTACTGCTTCAGCCCAGAAGGATTTCTCCAAGCCTGCAGCTCCCAACATTGCTCTTGTTCTTTCTAACAATGTTCTGTTCATCCGCTCTGCCACTCCATTCTGTTGAGGAGTGTATGCTGTAATGAACTGCCTTTTAATGCCTTCTTGAATACAGAATTCAGCAAACTCATTGCTTGTATATTCTCCTCCATTATCTGACCTCAGACACTTGATCTTCTTACCAGAATCAAGTTCCATCCGCGCTTTGAATGCTTTGAAGACTGAAAACATATCTCCCTTCCTCTTGATAGGATACGCCCAACATCTCCTGGAATAATCATCTATGAAGGACACAAAGTACTTTGCTCCTCCCAGTGATGTAACTGGTGCTTGCCATAAATCAGTGTGAATTAATTCTAGAATTTCTTTGCTTCTAGAACTTGATGTGTTGAACTTCAATCTATGTTACTTGCTTGTAACACAATTGTGACTCCCGAATTTAAATATTATCTGCGTATAACTTCCCTCCTACAGATAATACCTAAACACGGAAATCAAAGTTTAAATAGAAGTAGAATTAAAACATCATTCAATCCATTCAACTTACTTTGCAAACCTTTATACATATAACATAAAATCTTTACAAATGTTTTAGGTTATAAAAGAAATTAGATTCCAAATGAATCCATTTTCAATTATAACTCTAACAAAATGTATGAAGT
>CANYCX010613779.1:0-11326 GCA_948193385.1 Breynia disticha f. nivosa
GATACATATGTACGATGAAATGTTCAATTGGATGATGAAAAAGGAGAAGTTACATGAATGTATAATAAGAAGTGGGCATGATTGTAAGTCTTTGATTGCTAATTTGTTTGATTTGACTATTTTTAGTTGTTTTGGTAGAGTTTATAAGATGCTTTTGTGACTGAAAGCACGAGTATGCTAATGATGGAGTTGCTTTGAGCATTAATATGGTAATGTGAACTTCCATGCTATTATGAAGTTGAAAGTTTAAAATGAATTTGATTAGATCCTTGACTATAATCTTACATGAAAGCTATTTGAACATAAGAACATGTTCTTACTTATTGGTATGTTTTGATTCTTGTTTGAGTTTAAGATAAGTTGAGTTGTTTAGGAACCCAACGTTTTTCAAATTTTGGGGACAAAATTTCATAAGGGAGGAGAGTTGTAATGCCCCAAAAAATGTCTAATTGAATTTGGAAGAATATATATATAGGAATATAAATATGTTGGGGATTGAAGGATAGTCGAAAATGGAAAATGCAGCAGACTATGCATAAGTAACGTATGTTAATGGTGTTATTAACATACGTTTATATGTATTTTGGTTTAATAACGTACATTATACTTGTCTAATTTTCCAGACTAACGTATGTTAACAAACATACGTTTATTTTTCCAAACCTACGTTAGTGGGTTTTGGACGTGTCCTTAAAAGGCTTAAAATAGCCCCATTCGGGACACAAACCATTCCAAACCATCCAAACACTCTCCCAACCCTAAAACACCTTCCTAAGACTCTGTAAACACAATATCCTCCTACAAACTTGAGTATTTTAACAACAAAACAACAATCGATCCTTCCATCCGATTTTCCTTCCAAGCTAGGTTTTGAAGCCAAGTGCTAGGAAAGGTAAATCTCTAAAACCTAAGCTGAAATTCATGTGAAATGAGATGAAATTTGTAGGGTTTTGTTGGGTTTTCACGGTAGTTACTAAATGTATAACAAATTAGCATAAAATTTGATACTTTAACAGAGAGTAAGGAATTTAGGATTTTTAGGAAATGTTAGGGATTTTGAGAAATTAGGGGAGGAAATGAGAAAATAAGTAGAGGGTATTAGGTATGACAAGAAATTTGATATGATTTTTGTAGGAGGCGACATTGAAACCCGAATCAGAATTGAGCGCTGAGCTGACTTCATAGAGTTCGAGGTAATTGCACCAAATGACACTTACCAATGTAGGTTTTGCCTCTGTATGGTTAAGTATGTTGGCTAATGCTCCATTAGTTAATATTGTAGGGGAAATGAGTCACTAAAGGACTCTATTTCTTTGAATGTTTTATGTGGTTTGCTTATAAATGCTATGAGTTTATGTGTAGCACGTTCTGATTGTTAATGATGATGGTAAGGTTCTATGGAAATGATCTGCTAATGGATAGAATAATGATGCGAAGTTGCTTAAGTGTAAGTAAGTGATATAATGTGTTATGTTATGATCTATTATGGCTTGATTAGTTGTGAGATGAAATATGTTGAAGGTTTGTAAGAGTGAATGGCATTTGAAATGCTTTCTGTTGTGATTTATGCATTAAACATGTACTTATGAAGTGATGGACATATAGATGATTGGCTTGTAAATTATGTGGTGTTGAGCTACGATTTGAGAATAATCAAGTGTGAAATGAATTATGTTTGAATATCCATGTACATCTTATGAGTGATTTATTATGGTTATAGTCATGAACTCGTATGAGTTAGGAATGATGTGTTTGTTGGCTTATGCCACGAGATGGCTGTTTATGGATATGTGTGCATGTTCATGCTGTGGTGAATGATAATGTGTTGACCTATATGTCCCAAATTCTATTGTTGAGAATGTGTGGCTTATGTTGTGAATATGATGAATGATGTGAGACATGTAAGTGCATATGATATTATGGAAATGAGAATTGGTTTGGAAATGCATGATTTGCATTCATTCATGAAATTATTGGCATTTGCATAAGCACGATTGTATGTTCATGCTATGAGATAAAAAAAGAAAGCGAGATGTCTTCCCATATGTATAAAAAGGGGATTAGCTCAATTGAATGAAAGGAATCGAGCGAGAGCTCCTTTTAAGAGAAAAGTGGGGGAACTGCCCAATTACAAAAAAAGAGCTTTGCCTCTTTTTATTGTGAGTTAAAGAGGGAATTTTTGTAGCGCCCCAAAAACTAGTCCAGTTAAATTGAAAATAATAACTATGTATAAGAATGAAAGATGTATGTGCGCATTGTTTAAATTCTAGCATGTCCCGTAGAGTTATGTAAGCGATGGTTGAAAAACCAAAGTAATAAATGTCGTATCTCGAATGAAGTAATAAAAGATGAGATGTTGCATGTCTAGATGTTAAATGAGGTCTAATTCAATGTTGAGTATGTTAAATTCATGTGTAATGATGTCGGGATATGATATAGATGCATGAGCATAACTGTTGTGGAAATTAGGTTAGAAGATCGGGAAGAAAGAAGGATAGATGCTATAAGTTGATGTGTATGATGGTGTGATTTGATCTTGATAAATATATGTGTTGATTCAAGGTTTATTGATGTTTAATTAAGTTGAAATGATATTAAATTAAGTGGGAAGTATGTTTGTGCAAAGATATACATGTTAGGGATCGGAAGGAGTCGAAAATCGCTAAGTAATGTTGTCTAGACTAGATTAACGTACGTTAATCTATTCATTAACGTACGTTAATCTATTCATTAACGTACGTTAATAACATTAACGTGGGTTAACTCAAAAATAACACACTTTATTCTTGGTAATTGGCCAAAATCTGCAGTTTTATTAACGTACGTTAATTTGTAAAATAACGCACATTATCGGAGGTCTGGACAGGTCATTAAAAAGGCCGAGACACTCTAAAACCGGGGTAAAAACACCCCCAAACCCTCCAAACACTCTCCCAACCTCCCAAACCCATTCCTACGTCTTCCCAAACACATAACCTACCAACAAACATCGAGATTTCAGCGGATTAACAGCAAATCGAGGCTCAAATCCATCCTTTCTCTCCTTAGGGTTAAAAGCTACGGGAAAGGTAATAATTTCCGATTCAAGGCTGAAATGTGAATGAAATTAGCTGCATTTGGTAGGGTTTTAATGGGTTTTTGTTGTAGATTATGATTCCATAAGCCTTTAACCTTACAACGTAAGATTTTGTGAGATTTGAAGAATTTGGGTTTTAGGTGATTTTTGGGAATTTCGGGAAAATAGAAAGAAATGTTGAAATGTGGTATATTGTTGGTTAAAATATAGTAAATGTGATTGAATGTGTGTAGGAAACAACAAACGGAACCCGAATCGAAGGTTTGGGGCCGAATCGAGTTGTAGGAGCGCGAGGTAAGTGCTTTTATGCCACTTACTCAATATGTTTGAATTGTTAATTGTTGGTTTTTGGTTGTGTGATGCTTCTTGATGTAAGATTAAAATGAATTGGCGACTTATAATGATGTAAGTGTAGGTTGTGTATGAAATGGCCTACTAATGCGATGAGATTATTGCTAATTGAATGAATGAGCGTTGTTGACTTGTTTGGATATGTGTAATATGATGATCTTAATGAAAATAAAAATGAATTGGGGCTTGATATGGATGAAAGTGCATGTGGTGTGAACGAAATGCTTACAAAAGAACGTAGTTTCACTTGTACGGTTGACTGGTGATGATTGTTGTTGGTTGTTTGATCATGTTGTTGCGAAATGGGTTCTTAGGAACCAAATATGTAAACATTTATGGTTGCTTATAAGGTGTTATCTGTATGGCACGAAAAATGTAAAGTGTGGAATATGTCTTGTTTGAACATGGTAAGTGGAAAAATGTGATTGGTATATATGAGTGACTGGGTATAAAATGCCCCGAATGATATATTTGTTGTTGATGATCATGGTGTCAAAATGTTGACTTGTATGCGAGTATGGCTTAAGAGCATGTTGTGAATTGCCGATGTAACAAATTGTGTATGAGCATCCTTGTGCATGTTATGATTGTTCCTTGTTGATTAATGATGAACTCTCTGTGAGTTACAACTTATATGTTGATGTTGTCGAGTTTGGCTATGATGAGCATGTTGGCTCGTGTTGTGATACGAATGAATTTGTGGAACACTCATATGCATGTGTTTATGAGATTTGAGATGAAATGCATGGAGTTACATTCATACATAAAATATTGTGCTGGCATGGGCATGTGTTTGTTCATGCATTCAAAAAAAGGGGAGCATATGGCTCACATTGAGATAAAATGGGGGATTAGCCCAATGACTTGATTCCGGGCCAGTCCCGATGATTTGATGCCGAGCAAGAGCTTGATGCCGCGCGAGTCCCGATGAATAATATGGGGGATTAGCCCAATGATGATAAAAAGGGGGATTTGCCCGATTTTGATAAAATGGGAGATTAGCCCAAATGTGACTTAATTCCGAGCCAACCCCGATGACTTGATTCCGAGTGAGAGCTCGATGACTTGATGCCGGGCTAGACCCAATGATTTGCGACCCCAGGGTATACATATGTGTGGACAATGCATTAGCATTGCACGAGCATTCATTATGCATACATATTTTTGAATGGTATGGAATTTGAATGCGTATGAGTTTGGCTATGAGATATGTATGAATTGTGATTTGACGATTTGGACTCTGTATGAGTATGAATGATTTATATTGATGGAATTAATCTTGCATGGCTATACGTGAAATTGGGTGAGTTGTATGCTCTGTTGGATCAGTATTATGTGTAATGGGTTAATGATATGAGAATGTGCGTATAGTGATTGAATGTGGAAATTTTATGGTTTGATTGTTGTGATACATTGAGGTTTTGTTTATGAAATGAGTTATGTGAATTGTATGTGAATGTGATTCGGTTGAAAGAGAGCGTGATTGTGCGATTATGTAAGTAAGGTATGTTTTGTGGTTGTTTTGAGAAAATTGCGTATGAATGATTGAAAATGAAAATGGTAAGGAAATGATAAGTGCACGTTGGTTATGGTTGATTATGTTGTGTTTAGTCATGAATAAGGATTAAGAACTTAGTGGCTTAATGTTGATGGAATTTGGTTGTTTCGATCATGATAATGGTTATAAATATTTTGGTAAAGGAAAGTTGATATGCTTGAGCACTTAAAATGATGATTTGATGTGCTAAGTGTTGGTAAAGTCATGAATGAATGATATACAACTCGGACTATGGGAAGAATGTTGCTGCAGAGTGATTAACGTACGTTATTGTGAAAATAACGTACGTTAATACCACTAAACCTACGTTAATGATGTGTTAACCTACATTATTCATGGTATAGATGAATAACGTACGTTAATTATTGATAAACCTACGTTATTACCATGCAGAAACCTTAATTTGGCCCGAATAATGTTCAAATGACTATCTAAAGTAACCTAGTGATTAAATATGGGTTTCTTAATGATTAAACACTTAAAAGGGAATGTATAAACACATGTGTGATTGTTGTGATATGGCTTTAGGGCGCCATTAGGGGAATAAGGTCGGGATGCCGAGGTCTCCCCTGCACCCCAGCATGTAGAGATGCTAAAGGATAGCCTTACTGAGTATATAAAATATACTCACCTGTTATTGCTGGATTCTGTGCAGATCGACAGGTATCAGAGACGAGACGACGTGATCGGCGAGGCTAGCGGTGCGATACTGAAGGTCGGGCTCCCGGTTGTTTAGATTTGTGATTGCTTGCCCATTTATATTTACATAAGCATGGATGGATTTTATATACATATTATTCTAAATGTATTTCCATAGCTTCCGCGTTTCAAACTAGAAGTTATGAATGATTTGTAATTAATGTGTTTGGAAACCATTTATCTATTCTCACTCTCTTGCACAACTTGGTTGTCTTACATGTTTTAAAAAGAAAAAAAATGGTTGCAAAAATCATATTTATTCGAAAAAGAACTTTTGAAAAATTTGGCGTCACAACATGATTTTGGCTATGCTAATTGAATATGGTTTGGCTGATATTGTTTGATGACTCAACATTGTTATTGTGAAGCATAGCATGATTGGATTATGAATGCATGATTTGGTTGCATAGATTATGCACAGGACATTCATGCATCTGGGCTCATGAGGAGCATATTTAATAAAGTGAAAAGGCTCTTGTGAGCGTAATGAGGGAGTGGTTATGGCCAAGTAAGGGCGTAAAGGGTATATCACATGTCTTAAGTTGACCTCTGAGGATATATCAACAACCTACCTGTGCTCAGGAGATGGGTTGGGGTCTTATAGACTTTTATGTATAAATATTTAACGGATAGTACTTGATATGTGCTATATTGGGGCACAGTGGAAGTCTCAGTACTTTTCAAAGTATTCGAGCGTGTCTGGCCAAGTAAGGGTGTTATTCAAGCCAAGTAAGGGCGTTAAAGGGTATATCACATGTCTTAAGTTGACCTCTGAGGGTATATCAACAACCTACCTGTGCTCAGGAGATGGGTTGGGGGTACTTAACCTTTACATAAATCTGGATATCCAATTATATAACCACATACTCCCGGCCAATAAGGCCCGTTTGCAAACGTCAATTTTAAGGCCAAGTAAGGGCGTAATTAATGGGATCCCAGGTATGATCATGTTAAGGAATGCATTAGATGATATGCATTCACATTTATCATATTGAATGATGTGTTATTGATGAACTTGTACTATGATCATACTTATGTGATTGATAATAAATTGTGGTTTGAGTGGTTTCTTTGAATGTGTTACTGAAATTGTGACATAGATCACAAGTTAAATGTATGATTGAATTAAATTAATTGTCGTGATCATATGGGCAAAGTGTTAAATATGTATTGTGTTGGAACATTGGTATTAATATGAGTTCTAAGTTTTGAAATGATCAAAAACTTTATGAATTTAATTGTGTTTGAAAGTTTGCAATTGAAATTACTTGAGTAAAATGAAAAACAGTCAAGTAACAGAGACACTAGTCGACTGGTAGTTTTGTTAGTCAACTAGTGTGCTGGAATTTCAAACCGAAAGAATGTAACGGCTAGTTCTGGAAGAACAGACTCAAGACAGTCGACTGATAAGAATACCAGTCGACTGATGAAGAATCTTGACAGCTAAGGTGAGCCACAAACCCTAAAAATATGGTAAGTAATCATACCTTTGACCTTAAAATTAGGGATATGATTTGTGGAAGACTTTAAGTTGTAAAGGTTATGGACAAGACATCATGGGTTGCTAAAGTAAGCTACAAACCCTGAAATTATGGCAAGAAATCATGCCTTTTGCCTTAAAAACGGGATATGACTTTTGAAAAGGTTTGAAGTTTAAAAATTATGGACAGAAAGATGTATAAGTCGACGGGCAGGTAAGTCCAGTCGACTACAGGTCGGGTTTGGAAGTCTGGAATGCTACTGGAATGAAAACCACTCGACTGGTTTTTAGACCAGTCGACTGGTAAGGTGTTTTTACTCAAGTGTTTTATATACCAGTCGACTAGAATATGGTTTTACTCAAGTGCAGAGAAAATCAGTCGACTGATGCAGCTGACAGTGAACATAAATTAATTTTTTAAAGCAGGTGGAAGTTGTCATTATTGAAGTATAACGGGTAAAAACTCAGCTGGAGAGAAGATATAACACAAGCTTACAAAAGAGTTGATTCTTGTCTTGCAAAGTAATTGTGCTTATTTTTCTCTTATGTTCTTGTAACTCATCTAGTTGTTGTTTCTAGTTGAGAGAGTGCATCTTTGTTGGTTTGATTTGAATCAAAAATCAGAGTGTTTGTAAGGTTTCTTGAGCCAAAATTCAAGTGAAATCAAAAAATATAGTGAAGTGTTGAAATCCTAAGTGAGAGCTTAGGTAGTGAAGTAGGATTTGTAAGCCGAACCACTCTAAATCATTTGTCTATCTCTTCTCTACTCTTGTTCAATTTTATTCCTCTAAAAACTCGAAAAATTTGTCATTCACATAACCTCTATTCAATCCCCTTTCTAGAGGTTATTCAGACTCTACATATTGATGTTTTGAGAGTTCAAGTTGATTTGTGAATCATTAGTGTGAAATGTGTGGTTGTTGAATTAGAAATTCGCCGGTGAAAATGCCTAAATTACAATTGAATGAAAATTGGCTGGAATGAAATTGATTAAGTTTGAGTTAGTATGAGACTATGTTAAGTATGAATGAATAATGACTTTCATGCTATTGGATGTGTGGATAGATCATATACAACTTGATTATATGTAAAGTTGATGTATGTCATATGTTTGGGAAGGATGATTTGATGTCGAGAATGTATTGGTATGGATGCTTGGCATGAGTTTCATGTAAATATATACATGTTATGTGTTGTTGTGGTTTGTACACCATTTCATGATTATAGGAAATACAATTGATACTATGTTCCTATCATATGGATGCATGAAAGAACTTAATTGATTAAGGGATCAATGCGTGTAATTGTTTGAATGTTTAAAAAGGTAACTTGCATTGTAAGTTATATGGCATAGTTTTTTTTTTGTGATTTATTTGTAAATGTATAAATGCCAAGGGAAGTTGTCCATTTCGGTAGTGTTGCTTATTGAGTTGTCAAAAACTCATTTGCGTTTTATGTCTGTCATATTCGACATTGGCAGGGATTGAAGAGAACACTTATGCTCTTGCCGGCTGATGCCCAAGGAACTGGTGAACCAAGGTGGCCGTGCACTGAAGTTGATTTGTAAATAGATGCCAAATATGACACATGGAACATTCTACGCATATATGTGTTTGAGCGGGTTGTATTTGAAATAAGGTCAAATGAATTTCTTTTCTTGTATAATTTATTAGTTGAAAATCTTATTTCTTAAAAGGGATTTCATATTTTAAACTCTATAAATAGTTCCATTTGAATAAGGAAAATGACATAATTTAAAATGGTATAAGTATAAAAAGATTTTTCTTTAATAAAAATTTATATTTCCTAAAAATAAAAATGATTTTTAAGTTTGGTTACCATTTCTTGAGGAGAAAGCATTAATTATTTATGGAAATGGTAGTCAAATTTAGGGGTCACAGCTGATGCTTTGTCTCTCCTTCATTCTATGCAGCTCATTACTCATGCTATTAATGCGCAACAACCAGATCTGTTTACTCAGATCAAAGCTTCTTAGTAGGAAGATGCTAAGTTGTCTGTAATAATATACAAATTGAAATAAAGGGAACCAGTTTGACATTATACATGGGTGAATGACCACCTTCGAAGGAAGGGCAAAATAGTGGTAGGCCATAACTCTGATTTATGGGATTCCATAGTAGCTTGGTACCATCTCCTCCAGCAGGAGGTCACTCTGGCATTCATGCCACATCAGCGGGTTGCGACATTATTTTATTGGAAAGGGATGTGGAAGACAGTTAGAGAGGTGGTGTGCACATGTCCTATTTGCCAATGCTTTAAACTTGATGTTGGTCTTTCTCTGGGATTGTTGCAACCTTTACCAGACCCTTAGTTATTATTCTCTAACATATCCATGGACTTTATTACTGGTCTTCCCAAATCTTATGGAAAGGATGTGATTTTTGTCGTGGTTGATAGGCTGTCTAAATACAGCCATTTCTTTGCTCTCAAACATTTGATCTCCGCAGTGGATGTGGCTCAGGTCTTCATGGATGGAGTTTTTAAGCTCCATGACTTCCCTACCACAATTGTCTCCGATCGTGGCCCAATTTTTCTGAGCAATTTCTGGAAAGAGTTCTTTAAACTCCAGGGGGTTTCCCTACACCGGTCCACTCCATTTCATCCTCAGACAGATGGCTAGACTGGAGTTGTTAACCGCTAATTAGAATGTTATTTGCGTTGTGCATCTAGGGACTTACCCAAGAGTTGGAGTCGTTGGCTGACCTTAGTTGAATTTTGGTATAATACCAATTTTCACACTACAATCTGCACAACTCCGTTCCAAGCTTTGTATGGCATACCTCCTCCCATACACCTTCCTTATTTTCCTGGGTACACCTCCGTTGAGGAAGTGGATATACATTTACGAGATTGCACGGATGCTATACAAGTTCTTAAGCAGAACATGGAAAGGGTCCAAAACCGCATGTAGCAGTAAGCTGATCGCCACAGACGTGGTAAGCAATTTTCTATTGGTGACATGGTTTATGTTCGACTCCAACCATACAGGAAAAATTCATTGGTTGCAAGGGAGTCTCCTAAGTTGTCAGCAAAGTACTATGGGCCTTACAAGGTCGCTGATAAGATCGTCCAGGTCGCGTATCAATTTCACCTGCCGAGTGATGGTCTCATTCATTTGGTGTTTCATGTCTCTCAATTGAAGGCAGCTACTTCAAAGCATCTTCATTCTGCTGCCTTACCACCCATACTGTTACCTACTTTCATGCTGATTCCAGCTACTGTTTTGGATAAATGCATAGTTAAGCGAGGCAACGCAGCGACAACGCAATTGTTGATCCATTGGGCCAACACAGCTGCCACATGGGAGTTTACTGACGAGATTCGAGCAAGATTTCCTCAGTTTCCCTTGAGGACAAGGGAAAATTGATGCAGTGGGTATTGATATGAAGAAAGAATAAAAGCTGAGAGTTGGGCCATATTATGCGTTGAAGTAATGAGTGAAGGAACGAGCTGTTAAGAAGTTGTTACAACTGGTGAGCTGGCACTAGTAACAGAATGGTTGTGCTGGCAATAGTCGTAACAGAATGAGGAAGGCGGGAATGTGGGTTGTTATCAACCAAATCGTAGCAATTGGTGTGCAAGTGATTGCACTATCGACTATAAGAGGACCCTAGGCCAATTGATTGGATAGGTTGGATTATGATTGTTCTTTCTTCTTTCTCTTAGTATTTCTGGTTTGTAATCAGATTACTAAAGACTTTCATAAATAAATCCTACGTCCTCTTGGTCACCTCTATTTCCTTCCTCTGTTTCCAGTTACTGTTCTATTACATACCAGTTTCCATCTCAACCTCTCCCTTCTATCTTAACCTCCATTTCCCTCTCCATTAGATCTATTATCTCTATTTTTATTTTTATTTTTATAATGTGATAATATGATTTATTGAACATGAATTGTGAATGTCCTTGTTGTGTAGAATGTTGTGTTGTGACACCCAAAATTAAAGCCAATATTTTCTATACATTCAAAACCAATACCGATTGTAATTTCAAACATCAAAATAAAGAAAATATTTATCTAAACTATTCAAACATTTTTAGTACAACCATGTATATGAAAAAGGATTAGTAAATAAAATGTGAAATGTAAATTAAAATACATTTCTTTTAAATTTTCTTTTTCAGAATAGTCCCCTTTTTC
>CANYCX010613843.1:0-16111 GCA_948193385.1 Breynia disticha f. nivosa
TGTTTTGTTGAATTTATAGTATGATCATACTTATGTGATTGTTAATCAATTGTATTTTTGGTGAATTGTTTGAAAGAGTCACTATGAATGTGACTTAAATTATGATTTTGATGTACGCTTGAATTGAATAAATTGCCATGATTATATGTGTAAGGTGTCAAATACGCCTTGATGTTTTGAGAATTTAAAGTTGAATTATGAATCATTAGTGTGAAATGTGTCGTTGTTGAATTAGAAATTTACCGGTGAAAATGCCTAAATTACAATTGAATGAAAATTAGCTGGGCTAGAATGAAATTGTTTAAGTTTGAGATAGCATGAGATTATGTTAAATAGGAATTAATATTGAATATCATGCTATAAGATGTTTGGCTAAGATATATGAAATTTGATTATATGTAAAACATGATGTATGCCATATGTTTCGAGATATAATTGTTGCTATGTTTATATCATATAAAGAACTTGATTGATTAAGAGATAAATGTTTGTACTTGGTTGAAAGTATAAAATGGTAACTTGAATTATAAGTTATATGGCATAGTTTTTGTGATTTATTTATAAATGTATAAATGCCATGGGAAGTTGTCCATTTTGGTAGTGTTACTTATTGAGTTGTTAAAAACTCATTTTGCGTTTTATGCCTGCCATATTCGACATTGGCCAGGATTGAAGATTTACACCTAGATTCTTACCGACTGATGCCCAAGGAACTGGCGAACCAAGGTGGCCGTGCACTGAAGTGAATTTGTGAAAAGATTTCCAAACTTAGTAAATGGAACATTCCATAAATATATTTGTTTGAGTGGTTGTATTTAAATAAGAGTAAATTATTTTCTTTTCTTGTATAAGTTATTTATTTAAAAATTTCATTTCTTAAAAGTCATTTCATATTTTAAACTCTATAAATAGTTTTTAAATGAATAATGAAAATGACAAAATTTTAAAATGGTATATGTGTATAAAAATATTTTCCTTGAATAAAAATTTATAGTATCTAGAAATAAAAAAAATGATTTCCAAATTTGATTATCATTTCTTATTGAAAAAGAATAAAATATATAATAATGTTAGTCAAATTTGGGCGTCACATCAAACCTCATACATAAGACTAGTTCACTCTTTAAGACTCTTCTAAGAAGAACACAAGAAGCACCAAGAACACAAGTAGAAAATGAGAGCTAATGCTTGAAAGATAAAGATGAATACTTTAGAATGCTTGTGTTAGCCTCTCTCTTCTGTTCTTGCTTCTATTTGTATTTCCTCTTGTGTTTTTGCCCGTTGTACCTTGTCATGGATCACTTTATGTTGCTTTTTCAAAGTCAACTCGTGTGCACTGTCAGCCTGTCCAGTCGAATGGTTTATACTGCACTTGAGTATTTGAACCTTCCAGTCGACTGGTCTAAACTTCAGTTGACTGGCTTGCACTTTAGTGCCCTCCAGATTTCCAAAAACCCCGACCTCCAGTCGATTGGTCTCAATCCTAGTCGACTAGTCTACCCTGCACTACACATTAGTTGACTGAAAAACACATAAGTTGATTTACCTGCACTTGAATTCAAATTTGAAATCTCCAAAAATTTGTCCTTTGATCTTCCCATGTCATTCTAAAGATTTCTATTCTGTTTTGGCAGCAGAGGTCAGAACAAATCGACTGGATTCCTTCCCAGTCAAATGCTCATTATTTTCGTCCTCAGAATACTTAAAGTTCCCTAAACCTTTATATTCATTTAGCTTCCACTCAAACTAGCTTTCCAAATTACTTTTAATGAATTCACTATCCTTCTTATTCACTCTACACCTAATGCATATCTCTCCAAAGTCATTAATCTTATGAGTTAAATTGGTATAAAAATCTCTCACTAAAGTATCATGTATAGGAAATAGTCAAGACACAAATTATCTTATACCAAGTCGAGTAAATAGAGACTCAATATCTAATCCTAAATTCCTCAAAGAGTTATAATAAAAGAATAAGCTCTTCACAAATGACTCATTATTCAATACTAACTCAAACTACAATTGAGTATACTAACTCAAAGTTTGTGGTTAGTGTGGTTGAGCTCGTTTCACCTCGTCTTGTCCTCTTTAAAGTCTTACGTTGACTTATTTTGTGACGCCAATTTTTACAAGGTTCGTTTTTTAATAAATCCGAAGATCGCACTACATTTTTTTAAAACAAACAATGAACAATCCAATTAAGGTAAGCCTGTGTATATAAATGAAATCATAAGTGGCATACATGCATTTTCCTTAAACCAATCCAATACAAGATAAAAGTATGATAAGTGCAGAAGTCATGGTTTACGGTTTAAAACAATGCAAATGCCAGTAAGCCTATACTATCCTGTGTATGGCTATACAAAAATGCAAAAGTATAATGTCCCAAAAATTCACTAGGAACCGACCTGCTGTAGGTATCACACGCACGCGCTCTGCCCAAAATAAAGTCCCAACACTGGCTACTGTCGATCTGCACATATTTACACAACAAAATTGAAGGTGAGTATTTAAAAATACTCAGTAAGCGATCCTTATAGGTTATTAAGCTGTATGCGAAGGGGAACCTTCAGCCTCCGCGGCCTAACCTCCTCCAATTTCACTATAATTTAGGTTCATTGATTAACACACTTAATAGGCAACTCAAACGCAGCTGATTAATCTTCTTTTATAAGTCAAAACAGGGGAAACGGGCAGGGGAAACGGCCACACTGGCCGTTCCCTGGCCGTTCTGCCCTATCAGTCAGAATTCATAAGGCAAACGGCCATGGGAAATGGCCACAAGGCCATTCCCAGGCCGTTTGCACCTGCAGTCCAGAAAAAAAGAATGCATTTTAACACTTACCCTTTCCAAATATTTCCATACACATTAGTTCATTCTTCCCAACCCTCACACAATTCATTTTATCACCAATATGCCATTTTCTATTGAACCACACCCATACACAATCCAAGCAATCCATCCAATTCATTCACACAATTAACAATCATCCATTCCAAACATATACTCAAGGTTCCATACATTCAATTCTTTCAACATCATAATAATCAACATGCCACCACAATTCATCATACATTCAATTAAGTCAAGATAGTAATTAGATGCAAGTGCAAAATGCTCATGTTTATGCCAATAATGGTTATGCTTATGCTTATGCATACAGACACAATGTACCGCTCCGAAGCCTTAAAATTCGCAAGAGGAAGACTTCACTTAACCTCTGCTACTCTTTCATAAATCTCGAGAGACTTCACTCTCTTTGCGCGTTTTGAACACGAGGTCCCTGTTTTCGTATCCGAGAGACTTCACTCTCTTTGCGCATTTTGGCCATGAGGCCCCTTGTACTACTTTGGCCACGAGGCCCTCATCATGAACATACATACAATGTTTATGCTAACAATGTCATAGTGCGATGTAGATCAAGCAATAAATCTTTCTTTCACATTCTCGCATAATTTACAAACACGGGCACAAACCCCATTTTCAATACAAACCGTACGTTACATGCACCCCTTATTTTCAATTTCATTCATAAGGTTATGGAAGCCAACATTACAACAAAATCTCAACATTCGCAATGCAACTATCTCACCATTCAAACATCCACATACTAAATTCATTTACAATTTCCAAGAATTAAGCACCTACCTCTTCCAACTCAACATATCCGAATTCACACAATTAACACAACATTCACAAAACCGCATTTGATTCAAACATAACCAATCAACATCATACACTTCCACAATCAACACATTCTACTTCAAAAGCAACCATACGAAATTCATCCTTTTATATCCCGCAATAGCCTAATTGATTCAAGCATAAACAACCAACATAATATATATACGCAATCAACCATACATACACAAAGTACACCAAAGTAAGTGGAAAAACACTTACCTCGCGATCCAAACACAATTTCGTTGCCCGGCCTCTGACTCGAGTCCCGAATATCGTTCCCTACACGCAAAGTAATCACATTCCACCCATCATTCACGAATTCAAGTTAAATTTCCTATCCACATTCCTATTTTTACAAAACACCCATTTTTCCACAAACCCTAACTCTTCAATCCTAACCAAAATCTAAGTTTTAGGGTTAAAGGTTGGTAGAATCTCATCCTATAACAAAAACCCAACTAAACCTCATACAATGTAGCTATTTTCATCCCTCCATTTAGATTACAAAAGGAATTACTCACCTTGTTCTTCCCTTTTGCGAAAATGTGCAGAGAATACGAAGGAGAGGAGGATAATCGACGGAATATGGGTGTTTCTTGGTAGGTTCTTGGGTGGAATTGCTTTAGGATTGAGGTTTTGAAGTGTTTGAAGGGTTTGGGACAGTTTTGAGGTGTTCTTACTTGAAATACCCTTTTCTTTCTCTCTCCCCGACTTAAACTCGTGTCTAATTATTTAACCTGCCAAATACATGCCAAACGGCCATGGGAAACGGCCACGAGGCCGTTCCCATTGGCCGTTCCTCATGACTGGGAAGCAAAAATGGCTATGGAACGGCCACCCTGGCCGTTCCTGGGCCGTTTCGGGCACCTTCTTCGGCATTTTTCCGCCGAACTCTCGTAATTTCATCGTGGAAATTCTAGAGCGTTACATATTTTACTATGTCTTGATGTTAGGGTTTGGAGGATTTTGGTGGAATCTAGAGGAACTTGAGTATTTTGAAGATGTTTGAGGATTGGGTTTTGTAATTGAGGGATAAGAAAGGTTTTTAGAGTGTGTTTGTGTGGCAAATGTGGATTTTTGGATAAGAAGGGTTTTCCATAGCTCTTGGTGTATATTTTGGCTACTCGAGCTCAACTCTGTGTTTATAGGGCTTTAAAACTATTCTGTTAATCCCAATAACGTAAGTTAAGTCCATTTTAATGTACATTACTTTCTAACATCCATTAGTTCCTTGTCTGAATGTACGCTATTCTTGGTTCTCCACATCAATCACAAACCTAGATTAACTTATGTTATTCATAATTATACCTACATTACTTTGCCACAGGTCCAGCTGCTATCATTCCAACGACTTCGTCATTAACCTCTAAATCATAGTTGTCATTCCTGTGACCATATTAATGTATGATTATGTTGTAAATATGTAAATACTATAACTTGAACACATACTAGCATAATTAAATTATCTACAACATAAAATCATCATTTATGAGCAAGTATGAGTATGCAACATAAGTTCAATTTTAAATAATTTTCATTAAAAACACTTAACTTTCATTTATCAACGCATTATCATAATTAAAAACCTAGCGTTAATGCTCATGCATTCAAAATCAAAATTTTCAACTCATAAACTAAACATATCATAAACTCATCAATAATCAAAACGTAATAAACAAAAATCAACCAAGCAAACATAAAAAACACCAAATAATGAAAATCTAAATCATAGTCATT
The DNA here is from genome assembly GCA_948193385.1 of Breynia disticha f. nivosa. Taxonomy (NCBI): domain Eukaryota; kingdom Viridiplantae; phylum Streptophyta; class Magnoliopsida; order Malpighiales; family Phyllanthaceae; genus Breynia; species Breynia disticha. Next base: position 5,423 of record CANYCX010613843.1, read on the forward strand.
TCATAACATCATATCACGATAATTAAACACAAATGATAAATAAACACGAAATCATCAACAATCAACACAAAATCAAACACATGAACATAAAACATATATGCAGGCATCATTAGATACATAATCATAACATATTATCAAAATTTAACATATCATTATCAAGATCAATTTATAACTCATTTAGATTAAACATTACTAATCTAAATCTTATTAAGTTGAAATTAATTTTGCCAATTTTGTGAAGATGTTGGCTAGTTGGTCATTGGTTTTAACAAATTCTAAATAAATGTCATTCTTTTGTACATTGTCTCTCAAAAAAAGATGTCTTATTTCTATGTGTTTAGACCTACTATGCATGTTTGGATTTTTGCTAAGGTTGATAGTACTAGTGTTGTCACACATTATTGGTATCTTTTTAACTATTATTCCATAATCTTCTAGTAGATATTTTAACCGAAAAACTTGTGCATAAACACTCCATGAGGCTACATATTCTGATTCGTCCATTGAAATGGCTATACTAGTTTATTTCTTACTACTCCATAAGATAAGGCAAGATCCGATGAAATGACATGATCCACTAGTTCTTTTATTATCCAAATTACATCCATAATGATCTTATCACTATAGGTTATAAGATCAAAATATAAACAAGAAAGATAGCAAAGTCCTATGCCTATAGTTCCATTCAAGTATTTAAATATTATTTTTCCTACACCCACATGTGGCTCTTAGGATTAGATTAATATCTTGCACACATACAAGTTATAAAAAAATAATAGGTCTATATGTTGTTAAATAGAGGAGTGAGCCAATCATGCCTCTATAAAGCTTCACATCCATCGATTTTCCATTTTCATATTTATCAAGCTTGAGTGTAAATGTCATTGGAGTTTTCATTTCCTTACAATCTTATAAATTGAATTTCTTTAACAACTCCTTGGTGTATTTGGTTTGGCAAATTAAGATACCTTCCTTTAGTCGTTTAATTTCAAGGACAAAAAAGAAAGTGAGCTCTCTCATCATGCTCATCTCAAATTCACCTTTCACAAGAGAGAAAAATTCCTCACTTATAGAGAGATTAATAGTACAAAATACAATATCATCTATATATATTTGACAAATAAGTAAATCATTATTAATTTTCTTGATAAAGAGAGTGTTATCCATATGACCCCTTTCATAGCCATGATGGATTAAGAAAGAGCTTAACCTTTTGTACCAAGCTCTTTGTGTTTGCTTCAACCCATATAAAGCTTTTCTTAACTTAAACATGTGATCCTTATACTCTTGATCTTTAAATCCTAGAGGTTGTTTCACATATACCTTTTCTTGAATTACTCCATTCAATAAGGAACTGTTAATGTCCATTTGATACAACTTAATCCTTTTGTGAGCCGTATAAGAATATAATAATCAAATTTCTTCTAGTCTCACCACTAGTGCAAAAGGTCTCTTCATAGTATAATCCTTATTGATTATACCCTTGAGCCACTAACCTAGACTTTTTCTTAATTGGGTTTCCTTTCTCATCATACTTGATATTATGAATCCATTTTTCTCTAATTATCACCTTTTCCTTTAGAGGAGGAACTACTTCCCAAACATTACACCTCTTGAATTGATTTAATTTCTCTTGTATGCCAATACTCTATATGCTTTACTATGGTTAAAGTATCCTAAAAATATGCCAACATCAGACTTAGAGTCAAATTTTCCTAAATTGTCTTTACCATTATTCAATATATATACATTGCAACCAAATGGATGAAAATAAGAGATATTAAGTTTCTTACTTTCCACATCTCATAGGGGTCTTCATTTGGTCCCTCCTTATGTGTGCTCAATTAATGGTATAGCATTATATATTCATGGCTCATGACTTCCACCCAAAAGTATTTTCAAATATTGTACTCATTCAACATGGTTCTAATCATCACTTCCAACGTATGATTCTTCCTTTCCACAATATTATTTTATTGCGGTGTTCATTGTGCTCTCTCCTATATCGTTCACATCAATCTTTAAATGTCTTAGACTCAAATTATCCCGCATGGTCTGTTCTTATTGCAATGATTGCTAAGCCTTTCTCATTTTGTACTAATCTACATCATTTAGCAATCTCATTAAAGGTATCACTTCCATTCGTAAGAAAATAAACCCAAGTAAATCTTGAATAATCATAAAAAATTACAAGTGTATACAATATGCCCCTAAACTAACATGCCTAGATTGTCCTGCCAAATCCATATGCACAAGTTTTAAAATTCTAGAAGTATATATTTCTTTCTTTGGTTTGAATGAACCTCTGGTGTGTTTAGCTTTTATGCAAGGTTCATACATATGATCTTTGATATATCTTAACTTAGGTAAACCTTTGATTACTTCATTTTTAGATAGTTTAGTGGTAATGGAAGAGATGCATGTCCTAACCTTCTATGCCATAAGTATGCATTTTCATCTATGGTTATAAGAAATTTTTCATTAAAGGAAGTTTCATCATGTAAGTTTACTATGTAGAAATTTCCATGTCTAACTCTATAAAGGCAATCTTATTATCCTTTAACACCATGCAATGAGTAGATTCAAACTTAACTTCAAATCCAAATCACACAATTGTGAAATGCTAAGTAAATTGTGCTTTAAACCATAAAAAATTTAACACATTATCAATGGTAGATAAAGGTTCCTTACCCACTTTACCTATATCAATGATTTTACCTCTCTTATTATTATTGAATGTGACATACCCATCTTCTTTGTGTTCTAGTAATGCAAAGATATTCTTGTCACCACTCATGTATCTAAAGCATCCACTATCAATGATCCACAAGCTTGATATGCTCTTCTTATTTTCTTGTAGCTACAAAACAAAGATTATTTTCTTTAGATTGGTACCCATGCTAGTTTGGGTTTATTTTGGTTAGCCATAAACACCATATCACTCAATTTAGTCCTTTTTAGAACCCATATTTTCTTCACAACAATGGTTCTCCAAGGAGCATAGCAAAAGTGTGAGCTATGGCCAATTTTTAGACACATATTATACTTAGGCACATTCAAATTAAGTTTGTTCCTTAAGTGATCTAGTTTGTTCAACAATGGCTGTTCCTTTCCAAATTCATCATAAGCCACACCTAGATAGTGTGTATCTTTGCATTTTTAACATTTTCTCAAACTTATCATTGTCATTAGTATATTTACTAATAAGCATATTTACTAATAAGCATATTTCATTCCTCTCTTGCCTTATCAAGTTATGATTTCAATTTTTCACATTCAAGAAAGCAATGAGTATGATCATTAGTTTTACTCAAAGACTTAAGCAAGTCTTCATTTTCACTTTCTAGTAACTTATCCTTAGTTTTTAACATATTGTTAGCTTTTACTAATTAAGCATATATAATCATAATTTAATTATTCAAATGCAGCAAGCAATTCATCATCGTAAGTGGAGATATCTACCTCACTCTCATCATCGCTAGAGTATGTCTCGAAGGTCATGAGGGCTACGTTGTTCTCGTCCCTTCTTTCATCATCATCATCCTCTTCATCACTCTACGTGGCAACTTATGCCTCTTTGTTCTTTGGTTTGTTCTTCTCATGGAGAAATTTTGAAGAAGGCAATCTAAAATCTTTTTGATGATGACTTACCCGACTATAATTATAGCATGTTTCATCATTCTTCTTATGATTTGATTATGAATTTCTCTTGTAATTTCCATTGGGATCTTTCTTCAATTCTTTCCTTCTTCTTTCAAAGAGTGTCTTATATCGTCTCACATTCTTAGCATAAAGGACTACTTCTTCTTCTTCTTGAAAGTCTCTATGCTCTTCATCACTCTCCTCATTGGATGCCTTGAGAGTTATTACTCTCTCATACTCTTTGGGTATGATCTTGAGTCCCCTTATTTAAGAACTACTTTATAGTTTAAGAGTGATCCAACTAGAGCACTAAACTCTAGCTTGTTCAAATCCTTGGACTCATGATTACTGTTATGGTTGCATCTCATTCCTTTGGGAGTGATATTAATATTTTATTCACTTTAACACTCTCTAGAATAGGTTTCTTATATAAAGCCAATCTATTTGTAATCTCTGCAAACCTATCCAACATAGAAGTGATTTCCTCACCATCCTTCATAGTGAAGAGTTTATAATCATGGAGGAGCATATTAATTTTGGTTTCTTTGACTTGAGTAGTTCTTTTATATGTGACCTTAAACATCTTCCAAATTTCTTTTCAATTGTCATATGAGGCCACTCTATTTAATTCTTTTGAATTCAATGCACAATATAATATTTGTGTTGCCTTTGAATTGGAGCATTCTCCTCTCTAATGATCATCATTGTATTCAATTTATCTTTTGATTCTACATTTGTTGTTCTTGGTACGTTGGGGCTGATTGCGATCACTTTCCAAATATATAAATCTTGAGATTTGATGAAGATCATCATCCTCTTCTTCCACATCATGTAATTAGACCCATAAAAGAATGGAGGTCTATTAGTAGCATATCAATAGTTCTCATTCTTCCTACCAAAGTTCAATGCCGTACTTGATCTTGTACTCTTAGGATGTTAGTCTTAAAGATAAAAGTTTTTGGTCTGATACCAATTGTAGGATACAAGAGAAAGGGGTTTGAATCTTGTATGTCCCAATTTATGGCTTCTTTATAGAATTAATGCAAACACTAGATTTAAAGCTTGTAGAGAAAAAGAATGAATACAACGATTTAGAGTGTTTCAGAAAAATATTGCCTACTCCACTATCTTGGCACCACTACTAAGGATTTTCAACCTTCCACTATATATTTATTTTACAAATTATTTTCTAGATAAGTGAGAATACTTCTACAACTTCACTTTCAAAACAAGTGAGAACTCTATCACACTCTTGCCCTAACAAGTTGTAAATCAACCAACAACAATGTAGTAATTCTATACTATAGTAATAGCTACACAATGCCTATACAATGAGGCTATCACAATATCAATTTTACATAAAACAATAATTCTGAAAGACACAGTTGTATCAAACTTCAATGACCAATTTGGATTCTTGCTCAAATGCTTACAAAGTAGTGTAGATATTATTTTAAATGAAGTGCTCTTTGTTTTTAATGTTGTCTATTAGTTTCTAGTTCATAAATGAAGTCTTTCATACTTCTCTCTTGAGGTTTTAGTCGTTAGATACATAATGTATTAGTTGAATTTTTAAATGCTCTTGCATTTAATGCTGTGACATACATGTTAACGTGCGCTCGGATCAGTATTAATGTATGTTACTTCCTTAACGTATGTTACTTGCTTCTTGTAACATACGTTAGACATATGTCCTAGATTTTGTGTCTTCATGTCAATTTGAAGTAGAAAGCCCATTGCGATCATAACACATTTAATCTTGTTTCGTCTAACGCAACTTGTCTGCACATAATATACATTAGAGTTCAAATATAACGTAGGCTTACCTTGCTTTAGCATACTTTACCATGTTTCTTATTCTAAGACAGAATTAGTTCTGGGACTTCCAGGGGTTAGAATAACGTGGCTTAATGTCCTTAACGGGCATTAGTCTCAAACTTAACGTACGTTACTGTAACATTCCCATCTTAAAACCTTATTATTAAGTAAACTAAGATATGATTAGGATAATTAATGAAATTAATAAAGAAAAGAGGTAAAGTATAAGTTAAATAGGCATATTATGAATAAGTTAAGAGTTACATGAAGTGAGGATTCGAGATAATGAAGTTTGGACGTAAAATCAACAAGAAAATGACTCCAAGGGCGTGCTGACAGCACGGGGTCGTTCTGAGGGCATGTTGGCTGAAAAATAGCACGATCATGCTAAAAAATCAACATGAATGTGCACAAAATGATGGGCACGATCATGCCAAGGTTCGCACGGGGCATGCCAAAGTGTTGAGTGTCCCAAAACATTGAAAAATGAAGCGACACGTGGAAAATGATGTTGGCACGGGTTGTGTTGGTCATAACACGGTTGTGCTGAACCTTTTAAGTATATATAGGCTTCATTTTGAGCATTAAATAGTCACAGAAGCAAGAAAAGTTCAGAGGAAAGCGAGAGAGGCTCGGGAAAGAGAGAAAAAGAGAAAAAGATCCAGAAAATAGCTATTATATACAGAATTGATCGTAGAATCAAGTAGAGAATTATCTGGTATAGTTAGAATGTCAGAATTCAGAAATAATAGCAAGTATTTACAAAGTTTCCATCTATAAAACTTTGAGAAAAGTTAATTTTAAGTAAGAATAGTTATCGATTAATGTTATAGGGGGTTAATAAGATTGAATAGGAGCATGCATATGGATATATATATATATATATATATATATATATATATATATATATATATACATTGTGAATTGAATTTTATAGCAAGATGCATATATATTATCAGAGGACGACAGAGCAGGAGAGCCGGACAGGACACGAGTAGCTGCCGGTCTGAGTATTTTAACTAACAGGTGAGTAGTCTAACTCACTTAAACTATGAATTAATATGCGAATTGAATTACTTGATTATGTTTGATGATTGATAGTAAATATAAATTGTATAATAGATTGTAGAAATGCTATATAGATATATGAGAATGAATTGCATACAGGTATGCACAAAAAGGAAATGCAAACAGGTAAGTTATAATGTTTTACAAGTATATGGTGATATAATTCGATATGATCTGATATGATTGATATATGATATAAGATATGGTATTTGTGAGGTGATATGATATGACTGGATGTGATAGATGATATGGTATAGGTGAGATGATATGATATAGTACTTGATGTAGTACTTGATATGATATGGTATTGGTGATGATTGGATTGGTAATTTATGATTGATCATGGAGACGAAGTGGAGAGGAAGATTATACAGTATATAATTACAGTTGTTTCGATTGTATGTTTTAATGATGAATTTATTATACAATGCTCTTGATATATGATATTTATTTAATATGATAAGATGAAAGATGAAAAGTTTTTATTAAATTATTGACTATTCACTGAGCCCGCAACTCACGCAACTGCGATTTTTGATTTTAGGATCTAATAGTGAGCAGGATTAGCTTTCCAGATTATTTAGGAAGGTCAACTGCTACTCCCACACTTTCTCTCTCTTCACCAGACACCAGATAGGAGCTATTTTGATAGACATTTGCATGTTGTGTGCATTTTGGATGTGATCTGTTTAGTTATGTTTGATGTTAGTTTGTTGAGATGATTGTTGATGTGGTTGACATTTGGTTGATATGTATATATATATATATATAAAAGTTCTGATATTGCTTTCTGAAATGGTATAAGTTATAGAGTAAGGATAATGTTAAATGCATGTAAACAGTGATATTATTGATAATGAATGATATAATTGATATAGAGTGAGAAATCTACAAGCATAAGATGAAATCAATAGGTTGATTATAGGTTGATTTCAGGTTACAGTGAATCAACACGGGCTATGCTTGAATGACACGTTAACCATGTTAAATGAACACAGGTCATGCTGAATCAACACAAGATCGTGTCCATAGGAGTGTTGATCAAAACTAGTCATTCTCATATGAACTGCAGGCAATACGGGCCATGCTCTTACACTGTTTTGCCTGTGCTGCTCAATTAAGTTTGTCAATTCACTGTTCAATCAACCAATGATATTTATTAACATATAAGATTGAGAATATAAAAGGATAAAAGAAAAAGTTTTTGAATATACGTATTTTAATTGATTAATGTTTTAGTTAATAATATGATTAAGAACGTAATATTTATAGGATGTTTTAGTTACCATGTAACAACGTGACTTATCTAGGCAACTGTCGCCCTAGATTTTCTTTATGAATAACATAGCTTATGTCAATCATAATATACTTTATTTTTGTGCAAAATCTCATACTTAGCCTGTAAGATCAATCTTTATCATTTTAATGAGACAAAACATTATCAAAACTAAGTAGGGACTGAAATGTTGATCACCATTGATACAACACTCAAAATGTATATACCATGAGTGCTTTTCACTTCATGCCTCTTATTTCTAATCTAAACGTCTCTTTTCATATTCAGCTTCAGTTTATGGAGTGTTGGAGTTGTTAAATAAACAATAGCTACCACAAGTGTTTTTTTACTCTTCCTATATTCAAAACTTCCTTTCTTCTCCTTTTGTTTTTGAAAAAAATTGTAACAAATGAGAGATAGATTTAGTGTTGTTTGTTGGCTAAATTATTGTTTTTGTCTTGTATAGGCAATGATTGAGAGTTATTTTTTCTTATATGAATTATTTCATAGAGCTGCAATGGTTATTTTGATGTAGCTAGTTATATTATAGAAGAAAGAGGCTACTGTTGGTTATTATGGGTGTTTGAATGCAGTCATGCTGTAGTTTATTTTTGAAAGATCTGGTTGTTGTTTGGTAGGTATAGGTTAAGGTTGGTTGTGCATAAGTAGAGTTGTATAATGTTTGGTAGATTTGTGGAAGTGATTGAGGTTGCACTCCACATATTTGAAGATATGTTTCTATGGTTGTTCTGATTTGATTCTCACAATATCTTTTTTTAGAAAATTATAGTTTTTTATTTGATTCTAATCAAATTTTTTAAGCTTCTTCTCACTTCACCTAATTTCAGAGTAAAGAATGCTTTTGATATTGATTAATGTTTTTTGTTTACACACACACTTATAAGTTTTCTTTTGGTTTACTCCTTTGATTTAGTGTTAATTTCTCATTTGGTTGAGCTTAATGCTCTTTTTCATCATGCATTGCTTTGACTGCTCACACAATTATGATATTTCTTTCCTGATTACACCTTAAATGTGGTATTTTATTTCTCATTTTAAGATTTCACTTTGAATTAGTTCTATTGGAAGATGTGCGTTGATTGTTGAGTTTGTGGGATGGTTGATGAAATTGTTATACTAGTGTTGATGGGATATTGGAGTATTAATCATGTTGTTGAGAGTTTTATAATTTATGATGGAGTTTTTTTACAAGTATGTTAGATTATGTGATAGAGATGAGTAGTTTAAGTTTGTGCAAGACTTTTCTTTGACTTGGTGGGATTCAAATTCAATGTAAAATGAGTTTTGTTTTGGCTTTGTTGAATTTGATGGTTCAAAAAAAGTGATGTTGTTTTATTTATTTTCAATTGTAGTTCAAGGTGAATTATGATGAGTCACCATTATTCACCTTGAGGAGGCAATTTCAATCTCCACTAAACAAATGTTATAATTTTTGAACGGGTAAAATTGTAGAAACCCTCTCATATTTTTTGAATGGAAAATACTCTCTAAATCCTCTCCCAAATATTATAGTTTTTGAATGAAAAAAGCTCTTAAAACCCTCTCCCAAAAGATTATAATTTTTGCACGGAAACACTATAAAAATCCTCTCACACAAAAAAAACTCAAACTCAAATTACACCTCGCTAGTTAACTAAGGTAAAGGGTTTGACTAGAGGTGTAAAACGGGCCAAAACCACCGGTTCTGAACTCGAAATGGAGGTTCATGGTGTGCGGTTGGCCAGAATCAGAACCGGTCCGTCTAAGTGATGGTCTGGGCCAGTCCAGTCACGGTTCCAGTGGGGTTAGAACAGCCAAGTCCCAGACCGAATCGGTGGTTCAAGGATTGGTTTTATTTTTTTCAATTCGGTTGGATGCAAGCGGTTTGGGGAACAACTTGACTATACTGTTCCCCAAACCGTTTTGATCCCAACGACTATGTCAATTTGGAAATTCGACCGTTGGGGAGCGTCTAGAATGTTTCTCAAATTTTTTTCACTTGAAACGGCCTGAGAAACGGTTTATGTAGGCCATTTTCCCAGGCCGTTTGAACCCTTCTGATTCAAATTTTTTTGAAAAAAAGAGGACAGTACCTCTATGTTTTATTAATTTTCCCTCACTTATGGCGGAGGAATACCGTGGTTACATGAAATAAATTAATACAAAAAAAAAGAAAAAAGACAATGAAAAAGTACAGCAATAAGTAAGACAATGAAAAAATACGGAACAGGCTTCCTCATCGTTGTCCGAAGAAGACAATTGCAAACTTATAAGCTCTTGTGTTCTATCTATGGCTCTAAAGTAATCATTGACACACACTTGAGCTTCTAGTGAAGTTGGACTCAATTTTGACCTTTTCGTATCCAAAATATGTCCTCCTTTGCTAAAGAGTTGCTCGACCGCCACGGTTGATGCAGGAACGGCTAGAATTTGTAAAGCCACCTTCGCAAGTGTAGGGAATGTGACATGATATTGCTTCCACCATTCTAAAGTCTGAAAATCATCACTAACTTCAAAATGAGTGGTTAGATACACTTCAAGCTCGGTGGAAAAAACTAGTAGTTGACGTTCTAGATTTTTTTCGCCTATCCGCAATAAATTACGAACCTAACCTTAGTTTACTAGGTTGCGAGGGATTAGGCGGAAGAGAAGAGGAAGACTCCTCAATAGGCAAAGAAGGGGCATAATGAATTAATAACTCATTAATTAAATTTCTTATTCTACTAAGCATAATAGAAACATTAATAGAAGGATCATTATTTAAATGCAATAAAATATAATATTGACATAATATTTCTTTTAGCATTTCAAATTTATTATTCAACCTTGGATCAAAGATAAAAGCAACTAAATAAATATCTGGAATAATCCTAAAATAATTAAGC
>CANYCX010613956.1:0-10147 GCA_948193385.1 Breynia disticha f. nivosa
GTATTTACATAAATTTTTATACTTACATAGTTAATGATTTTTAAAGTAATTTATATATATTGTTTTATATTTTTAAAATTTATACGTGTATATTTTAGTGAGCATCATATTTTATATTTTAAAAAAAAATTCCTATTTTTCGACTCTTTTGTAAATAAATATAAATGAATTTTGAGCGTCACAACTTGGACTGAAAGCGACTGGATAAATTTGAGATACAAAAGTTGCATCATCACTTGAATTACTTCTAGCCCCAAAACATACTACAATAATAGCATATCTGTCATCTCAAAATTCAACATCATACACAGCTAGAAATAAGGAGACGCTTTTCTTTCTCTTTTTCTATATTATGTTTTACTCAATTATTTTCGTCACTTTAACAAAATTTCTGAATTAGTCACTGTTATCAAACACGACTTAGAATCTTCAATTTAAGATTATGAGGAGCCAATGTAAATCATATCAAAGCTAAGCAAATTTTCACATTTTCAAACCAGACAATGGGAGAAAAGATTTTTTTTCGCTCATTTGCAATATGAAAATCGGGGCATGGTTGAGATTAAAAAGAAGCTTTCTGAGTCATAACATTTGTTTGGCTGCTGCAGTTGCTGCTTCAAATGATGAAGAAGAAAGGATTCAAAGTGCATGTACAATATTGATTACATGTGAATCAATATAATTGCGTTTTGATGATTCACGTGTAATCAATATGAAAATTGGGGCATGGTTGCAATCTAGTTTTGATGCTTAGTTCAAAATATGAAGAAAGGATTCAAAGTGCATGTACAATATTGATTACATGTGAATCCATCATATATGCATATTAAGTGGTTTGTGAGAGTAAAGATGTAATATGCTTTCCAAACCACTCTGAACAAACCAACATATAATTGCGTTTGAATAATAACATCCATAATTGAGTATTTGAGCCTCACCATGATAAGCACACAAGAGATTCATTACACGAATATTAAAGACATGATGATTGATGTGGTAACTAAGTGTGTGGGATTATGTTAAGAGTTTTGAATGCCAGGTAATGTATGTTACTTTCAAAACAACGTACATTAATCTAAGGTAATGTGGATCACTAGATTGCATAGGTACGTTATTCTTGGCAGTCAAGTAATGTGTGTTACCTCATTGAATAACGTACATTATTACCCTTGACTATCATACTTGTAAGAATTTACGTAGACTATTAGTAGGGCTAGATCATAATCTATTCAATAAGGAAAAGAGATAAGTAACAATAAATTTGTGTGTGAATGAATGAACGAGTGTATTGTGAATGTATGGTTGAATAATTGGCGTTGAAAATATGTACTTACTGACTATTAATACTCTTGTCGTTTTGTGCATAAATGTTATTGTGAACAGGTCGGGAGACTGCCACGTAGACTTTTACATCTACATTTTTTGGACGTGTGGGACTATACACAACGAGGTCAGGGATCCAGCTAGACCTTGACTATACTTGTTTCAGATTTTTATCATACTATAGTTCTGTCTTCTGACGTTATATGCAAACTTGATTAAGATTTTTCCCGTCTTGTAAACGTTTTCAGCAACTTTTGATTTCCTCACATAGTTGATCTCCAAATACATACTGTCTGTGCATCCTACTTTGGACTTCATGATTCTCAAATAAATTCTCTTGTCCATCAATGTGTTTGACTAATTATCGTGAAAAATTTTGTAGAAATTTTAAATATAGTTAAGTTAGAAAATACAAATAAATTTATTTTGAGCGTCACACAGGTAGTCCACAATTCATCCACATGATTAAAACCCCAAAACATAAATAACAATCAGAACTCCTAAGACATGCAAAAATACATTATAGAGTAAACATTATACCAAACAAGCAAAAACATCAAATAGTTATAGAGTTAATAATTCAAACAACAGAAAATCTTAAGACTGGTTGTGAAGAAAATAAAATTTCTACTTAAAGAAAAGAAAATAAAATTTAGGCTGAAGAAAATAAAATGATGCAAAAAAAAACATTAAAGAAAAGAAAAAGGCGACATCGTTGAAAACTGGGCTGAAAATTTAGGTTGAACTTAATTGTTATATAAGCATATTAATGGATGTTTTGAAAAATAGTATTTGATGGTATATCATTGAAATATTGTTAATAATAAAAAAAATATTAATGTTTTATGATGTAACCTAATCTGATAGAGCTTTGTGTTAAGGTTTTTGGATCATATATTCTATCCAAATTAATATATACATAAAGATTCTTAATTATCAACACTCATCCAACCGCCAACCCAGACTTTTAACCACGAATGTCAATTTATATTAGTTGTGTTATAATCATATTGTGTTATTTTTTATCAGTGACATAGACATCATGTCACTCATGTTGCGTCATAAACGCATACACACAAATCGTATTATTGTGTCAAAAATTAAAATTTCTACTTTTAAGTTGCAGCAAGGAAAATAGTTGAGTTGAATGAAGGTTGAAGAATGTAGAGGTGAAGAACTGGAATTCAGTTATTATTTTCAAGATAATGATATGAACTTCACAAGGGGCTTATTAAATGCCATAATCCATCATATATCCCTCTCATCTAGCTCCTGCTATAAAGAAATCTATTTTATGCAAGAAACCCTGCGAAACTTCTTCTTGAAGAAGAACAGTTCATCTAGAGCATTTCTGGAGATGATATAAGAACACAGAAATACATTTCTACATTTGATCATATTAATCTCACTATTGCCTTAACCACAATTGATAATCTGATCCTTTATCCACAAACTTTTGCCAACTCCCTTCGAGATTATGTTCCTTTGAAGGATTCCAGTCAAAATGTCCGAGCTTCATTACCAGAGTATCGCCAACCTGTGCAGCATAACCTTCATTGTTTGCATGGAATATCTTTACAGAGCTCCGACAATGGATACCGGCTCGTCTTCGAGCCTCGACAAGCTCAGTTATTATATCACGGATGCCAAAATCATAGAAATGGTCATAGAATATCACTGGCTGAAAAAGAAAATGAGAGAAAAATAGTCCACATCAGGCAATCAAAAGTTTTAGCAGCTACATTTTCAATGCTTGTTTTAACTGCGGCCAGAAAAATATGCACTGAAAGAACACAAGAAAAAAATTAAATAGATGTGATGATAACATCTGTCTCGCAAACTAACAAGATATAATATAGAGAAATAGTAAAGTTCGAAGTGATAGCAGTTAACTAGAGTCTTGTTCTGTAGGTCAATGCCTATGATATACCTAGGTCAGATAAAAAATCAGAGGTTAGATGCCTAAAGAGATCTAGAACATGAGAAGATAGGTAAATTTTAATATGAGGCTTTGAAAGACTTCTTTATTTTACTGAAAATATACCAATTAAATAAAATTAAAACTGTTTTTTACTGAATAAATGAAAGGCTCAAATTCATTCTTATTGTATCTAACGGTGATAAATTAGTGCCTCTTTGAAGAGCTAGTAAAACTCCCCTAGGAAGATGCAGCTAACTTTCAGCAAGAAATTTGTGGAAGGCATGCGAACAATGAAGAAATAAGATGAGAATGAATACCAGTAGAACAAAAATTTTGAACATCAGTACTGCTATCGGCAATTAGAAAATAGTCCAGGACAGGTTTGTAGGCAGCAGAAAACTTGATAAATTAGAACTGAACCATTGAAGGGATTAGATCAACACCATTCAAATCATATGCAAGATAATCATACTTAATAAGTGTTGTTTCAGAAAACAGATCCCAGGACAAAATACTAAGAAAGGAGCACCATTAATTCTTTGGTTAGTTGTAGGGTATCATGAAAGTGCAATCACGATGATAAATTCATCATAAAGGAATGGATGGATGAAGTGAAAGAAATATGTTATGTTCTTCAAATGTGCAAAACATTCATCTTTACACATTGAAAACGAAGAACATCAAGAGAATGCATGGATTCAGAATATGGAACTACTTGTAGTTCTGGTAGTTTTGAACTTACTGTTCCAGGATGTGTTAGGATATATGCATAACCTTGAATTAGCTTTTCTCGTGGAAATGGCCAGTGACCCTGACAAAAATAGGGTAAGTCAACACCAATCAACCGTAATAATGCATTACATGGAAAATACAGCAGGCAAATAGATTCAGAATTATCATGGTCAAACAGTGACACCGTAAACACCCAATCTGAAAGCTCTCCTAAGTAATACATTGATTGCTTAACAATGATACTACCTTCTGTTAAAAACAAATCTGCTAGAATGTGGCCATCCTGACGAAATAAATGTTGAAGTTGGTGGCTAAAATATTCAGGGCCACAAACAACATTTTTGAATCACTTTACGGTAAGGCTGGACATAATATATTGGGAGTCACTCTCATTGACTAGTTAGTATACAATTCAAACAGTGACCAATGAGAATCAAGATATAAAGAACGTCAAATCAACCATCCCACAGTCAAGATGTACGAGTATAGAAACAGTTCTATTTTTGCCAGACTAGCAAGTGTGTTAGCATGTAGAATGTGTATCAATAAATTAGTTTAATCCCACCAAAAGCTAGATCTGGGTACGTGATTGACGACTTGACACAAGGTCTATGTAGGAACCAACAAAAATTGTTGACACCGAAAGGCAAAAGGTGTATCTTCTATAAAATCTGCAACCCTAGATGGCTTGAATAGCTCTTCGCAAGGGATTGCCCACAGCCTGCAAAGAAAAACAATCCAACAAAAGTGGCAACTGGCAACCAGTGATGCCATACATGCGTAAACCTTAAGATGTTTACTGCAGCATGCATGGTCGTTACAACTTACAAGCAAGTGATCATATATTATAAATGATTTGTAGTTTTGAGTTTCGCATGCATCTCCTAGAAACTGAAATCAAATTGAACTGTAAAAATTCCTGTTCACAAAGTATCAACCTATTCATGAACGCTTCCCCTTAGCCCTTGTTTGTTTGCTTAGTGTAGAATGGAAAAGAAAGGAAATTAAACAACGGAAGAGAAATCTATTTTCCATTCTATTGTTTGGTTGAGTTAATAGGAATTGAATGGAATAATGAGAGAAATATTTTTTTTTACTATTATACCCTCATTACTAATAAAATAAATAGTGAAGAGAAGAGGATAATTTTGTCTCATAAGATGAATAAATTTCATTTCCTTCCATTTCCTACCAATTTGGAAGGAAATCATATTGAGGTTTCATGGGAAATAATTTCAGCCCATATCTCTTTCTTTCCTTTCCTTTCTTGTGTTCAAATGACTCTCCAAACAATGGAAACATAAAATCACATTTCCTTTCCTTTCTTTTCTTATGAATTCCTATGAAACAAACAGAGGCTTAAAGAATAAATCACGAATGAATTATATCTTGACACTTGCACCTCTAGGAAATTGGAGCGAAATATTTCCACATTCACTGTTACCTGATTTTGGGAATTAGTCAATAACTAAAAACGAACTATTCTTCGATTTTTTTTTATCTTCTAAGGTAACTTCTCTTAGTTGCCAGCTGTTGACGAATCACAAATATCATTCTGCAAATGGAAATTTGCTAGACGTCTAATAGACCCAGAATAAAACAGTTGAAAATGTAAATTTCTTAAGCTAAACTATACGCACTCAACAATGGCTTAATAATTTACAGTACAGAATACACCGTCTTCACTTGCATCTTTGCATACACAAACACTTGTGTGCCTGTATATGCATGAAAACATATGCACAAGTGTGAATGGAAAAAAAAAAAAAAGAGAAAGAGAAGGAAAGACCTGTGTGGAGCCAGTATCGTGGTTCTCCAAAAATGTTACAGCACGTGAGGGCCACCATCCCATTACTCCTGTTGGTTTTCCTTGGGGATCGATCAACCTCCAGTACTGATTATGCAAGGCTGAGTGAAGTATTCCCTGAAAAAAAAAAAGAAAAAAGAAATAGAAATAAAACTAATGCTCTTTTCCTTATTTAGGTTATCTATCACACTCCTTTAATTAGTAAACAAAAAGTACAATTTGAGATTCGTAATTTTCAAAATCATTTCATCAAAAATCATCGCATCCCAACATCTTTCTCTTCGATAAAAATTGTCTATAAGCAGCGTTATTGAGGCCTAAATCAAGACGTTCATTCATAGCTAAGAATAAATGGATGCGCAGTTCATAACAAACAACTATGTGCAGTTCATAACTAAGAATTATCAAACTGAAAGAAAGATGCAAAATCTACAGGAAATACCTTTGTCGTAACATCAAATGCTGAGGAAGTGCCACCAGTAGCATTGATCCAATTGACAATCCTTTGCCTATGAGCATCTAAAGATACAAGAAGCAATTAAATTTACATTGTTGGTTAAAATTAGAGTAGTTCACTTTTTCATACCTGAGGTTTATCCATTTTAACAAACACATTCTTATATTTTCAATAGCGACTATCACATCGTTGGATATTCATAGACAGTCGTCTCATTTAAGTTAGCAAATTCTCTTTTTTATTTGATGCATAACCCAACAGAATATGATCGCATTAGACTTTCAAACACTTAATTCATAAATAAATCATAAAATGACAATCGTAATGAACCAGGTAGTGCGTTTGCATGCTAAAATAGGAATTCAGTAGTTATTTTTGATGATATATTGATGTTTTAGTTCATATAAACAAACCTCCGGGATGTAACAATTAATTTCTCTTAAAACAAAACAAAACGAACAACTAAAAGAAAGAAAACAAAGTACATTGGCAGCTTTCCTTAACTAAAAACTGAAGGATGCTGACAGTTTTGAAGAAAAGAATTTACTCTTAACCGGTTAATTTCAATGAAGAAAACAGCTTTTCTTTGTCGTTCACCAATGAAAAGTGATCTTATCATAAGCTAAATTTATAACAATGTCTATAAACATCAGTTCAGGAGAAACACCTTGATTATAGCACAAGCTTCCATGTTCATATGCTAAACTATCCCAGTATTCTCCTATGGCAAAAGCAGGATTTGAAGCTTCAATGTATTCTTTGACATATGTACCCGAGAAGCCTCTACAACAGAAAAAGGAAATCAATCCCTAGTAAATTAGCAAATATGAATTTTCAATCATATCAAGGAAAAAGAAATGCATAAAAATTGGAGTCACCCAACCCACCTTACAAAGTCCAGACGCCAACCATCAAAACCAATATCATTTCTAAGCCAGTTCAACCACTCCTTTATATCTCTTCTTACAAATTCTTGTGAATGGTCAATATTTGGTGCTGCATGGAAGATGTCACCTGCATGGAGAATTCAGAGGGATCAAAGAATGAAAAACCAAATTCCTTCCATGTCTATCAGGCTGTTAATGAGAAAGTGAAACTTATATTAATTTGCTGATCCAACAACAGTCCAGCATCCAATAGAGCATGTGTTCTAGAAATCATGATTTTTGAAACTAATTTTAACATCAGGGACATGAATAGCTCAATTTTTAAATAGAACTACATAAGACCAGAAAATATACAATTGAACAGAATGCTAGATTACATGTGGATCTACCCAAAATTCCAGAATTTGTACTCCATTATTCTTTAAAATGGATTTTTCTTTTTTTTAAAAAGCAGAGAAGTGATTCCCAGCACAATGAATTTACAAACACCACTGCTAGTAAAACATGATTAACACACTATCTAAATGCCCATCTTATTCCATCAAAAACAGTTGTTTATGGTTCCCATACCACTTGAAGGATTTCCACGGCCCTGGAAGTTAGGATCATCACAAACAATTGCTTCTGGTCCCCATGCAAGCTTTCCCCCAAAGATGTTCCAAACTCCATTTGGACTCTGCAATTATGGAGAAGAATAATTTATCAAGATGCGGATTCAATAGCACAATTCAGCAAATGCAGCGTAAAAAGAGTAAGTCCACTAAGTAGTATGGACACTAGATAGAACACTGCATGACAAAAGTGGCTAACTAGGCAAAAGGTTGATATAAAAACCAATCAAGGAAAAGTGGGTTTCTGAACTGTAAGGCTGTTTGCCAAAAAGAATTTTAAGAACACAAAGAAAATAACAGGCATGAACCACTGACTGAATAACATTTTCAGGTTTTCAGGCTCTAGACAGAGGGCATGATTAGGTGCAGAATAACCCATTTCAGCATGATCAATTATAAGTAGATATCTGGATTATCACCATGCTTGGTTTTGAATTGTCTAATCATGAACTGAGATGAGAAAATTAAGTCACTCTGATACTGACTAATGTTAAATACCACTTTTATCATGATTCTCACTGTCTATTTGTTGTCCCAGAAGGATATTGGAGCCAGAATTTGACACGGGAAGGGCAATTTATACTAATTTAAGGTGGTGAGACAATCTTTCAATTGAAGACCGAACCAAATAGCTAATACAAGGAGAGAAGGAATAGTCCATCTCATGATTCACATTGTTAATCTTCAACATTTGCAATCAGTTTAGTAATTACCGTTGTAGTTCACTTAATTAAAGACAATTTTGACATTGAAACAAATGAATCGACAATAAACAGAAAATGTCTTACCTGCTTTTGTGCACATCGATGGTTTAATACAACATCCCCCAAGACCTGCATACAGGAGATTGAATCAAACAAACGACATCAGATGGATTCTGTTTGAGAATAGAATAGTACAACATATTATTGAGAATTTGGGATAATGATGGATTATGTACTTGAACATACCAGAATATCTTGAGAATGCATTTCTTCGATGCAGCTTTTCAATTCATCCACAGAGCCATATGCCGAGTTCAAGTTGTAGAGATCAGATGGCATGTAACCTGCGTGTAACAGAAAGGAATCAAGAGGAAATATTGTTGAAGTGATGCAGTTTATTGGACTGCATTGCAATATATTGCAGTGATAATGTAAGTATGGTGTCATAAACTCATTACATACAGTAGAAGAATATTAAGAACCACATCACACAATCACTTCAACACTTTAGACAATTTTGAGTTGTTCTCTGAATTTTAGAAAATAAAACAGTAGAATAAAAGAAAAAAGAAACTAAAAGAAAAAGACCAGAAGAAAGATTGAAGACAAACCTTGAGGTGCAACAGATTCTGTAGGTGGTGGGAGCCACACTGCTGTTACACCACACTGAGATAAATCGGCGGCTTTGGATGCCATCTCAAGGTACCAACGCCTTCTCCAACTCTCCCAGTTGAAACCTTGAAACTTCAGAATTGGTAAATTAAGATAGCACGATATTTGCCAAACAAAATTATCAGGGAAAATCAAATTTTTAAAAGATTTAGAATGTCAAATGCAGTCCAAAGTTCAGATAAAGAGCTAGAAATGGACTTCATTCAAAACAAAAAGGATCACCATGTTTATGAAATGTGGCATGATTTTTATAACCCAACCCTCTTCTGCTCGCTAACATGGTAATTAGCCACAATGACAATGTGGAGCAGATATAATCTTACACACAGTGGTAGAGTAACAAATGACAAATATTCTGTATTTACCTGGAGCAAATATACGGATAAATTAAGGCCTACGCACAGAATAAATAAACCATCTCTGACCTCCCACTATCATGAAAGATGTCAAGCATATAAATCTACTATCCGCAAGCAATGCAACAGGACATTCATAACACAAACCTCTACTGCTTGCCATGGGCATTACAAATATGTAAATGGGGCGCATAGATGATAAAATATTTATGCATCTGCTTCTGAATGTCAAGTTTACATGAAACAACAGATTAATTATTGCCCATGTCTGCTGATTCAGTCATATTTATAGCCGCATTTGGCTCATTGAAATATGAATAAAAAGATTTTAAGGAATGCAAGATATTCGGTAAACATTTTCTTTATTAGAGAGTGGCCATGTGAAAAAAATTTGACCTAGTGTGATAGTAATTTGTACACTACTTAATGCCTGAATGTTCTGAGTTCAACAACTCACAGCTCACTATGAGTATAAAGCAAGCATATCAAACTTCATATCATATCATCCAGCCAAATTTTTATTGAAACAAAAGAATCTTAAATTTGGAAGAGTGCATAAGGAAACTGCAGAAGTATATTATTAGGATGAAATTGGCAAATGAGAAGGGATTCTCTAAACATCCAGAAAGAACATGCCAAAAAATAAATAAATTTTTTAGCTAAATACATGGGTAGTT